>JAMQGT020001163.1:0-166239 GCA_024447675.2 Pterophyllum scalare | reverse complement strand
TATGTTTAACTTACTTCGTTGAGTTAGTATACTTCAGTAAAGTATTTTTTTCTATTTTAACTTATATACAACCACACACAGAGAAAAAAAAAAGGACGCCTAGAAGTTTAATGCAATCTACATATCTACTCCAAAGTTTTGGAATATATATAGTTTTTCTTTTACCCACTGGCTTTGTAATGACTTATATTTGCAGTTATATGTTACGTTACACATGAGGAGTCTGTTTTGGTAGCCGGAATAGGGCAGTGCAGTTCCTCTAAACAACAAACATCCCTGTGTGACACAGAATAGTTCTGCTCTCTTTCTTGGCCTTGAGTCTACTGCCTACAAAGCCGGTAACACACGTGGTGACAAAAACAGACCGATCCAACAGACCCTAGGGAGGCCTTAGTATTTCCTTCTCGCCTATGAGGTCTTCCATTTAACCCCCACCACAAAAAGCCATCCTGCTATTTGATGTTCCACGAAGAGCAATTCAGCTGGTCGCATTTCCGCATGTAAATGAAATGACTTGTTTCCATGGAACCTGCAGGACCTCAAAGACATATTCCCTCGGCTGGCGCATGTGACATGAGGTCTGCCAGCATTAACATTTGATAAGAAGGGCCGTTTACAACTCCCAGCTGCTTGCCAGCACCAGACAGTGACCTTTCAAACAACAGTAAATTTTACAGACCTTTAAAAAAATGCACCCTGCCTTGCCTACCCTCAGTCTCATCATCTCTAATGATTTTCTTATTTTGACAATGGCACGTAGGTGTTTCTTCTCCCTTTACATAGTCTAACCCACGCAAAAAACCTCCATTCTTCATGCTTGATATTTCAATTCAAGCCCCCACTGTCTGGATTATTACTCATGAGGATCTTATTTATTTATTCTTTTTTTTTTTCTTTCAGCAGACACTTTCTTCACAAAGCTCTATTGGGTTGCACGGTGAGGTTAGTTTTTCCTCTTGCTTCCTTTCCTCACAGACTGCCTGTCTTCTTGGTTCATGGTTGTCAAAACCCAACCTCAGTACACACGTCTTCCAAAGCGTAGAATTAGGTGGATTACAGCTGCGACTGATTTTCATCACTGGTCAGTAGTTTATCGTTCCTGTGGTAAATCCTTCTTAACACAGTTAACACAGTTTGGTCATGTGAATTGCAAAACATGTTGCCAATGATGCTCGATAGAGAACAAGAACTAGATTAGCCTTGGAGGGTGAACAGTACATAGACTCTTTCAAAGGACTGGGTGAATAATACATAAATACTGCACAGCTGCACAGACTGTTGAAAAAGAAGGCTGTGGGCAGCACAAATCTGCAATGATCCATCAGCCTTGAGAAGCAGGAGACACTGATTGAAAAAGGCAACAATACTCATACATATGGGTTAAAAAAGCAAAGGATCCATTGTGTAAGTGGCGCTCGTTCTGTTACGCTATCTGCTTGCCATGGCAACAGGATGTTCAACCATTTTTCGAAATCCTTCAATCTGTCTCCATGCTTGAATTCCACTGTTAATCATTTTAAACTTTATATTAGTGTTGTAAAAAGTCACCATGAATCTGTCTACTGCTGTTATCACATAAAGACTGATGAACTGTAACCTCAACAGCAAGTATCTGACATAAACTGTGTGACTGATACTGCAGTTTACTCTCCAAACACTTACTGGAAGCCTATCAATTTACTGTGGGTATTTGTTTTTTTTAATTGATCAATAGAATGTTTAAGCTGTAAAGTCTAACATGTGAACTAAACCAAAATAATTTCATTCACAAGACTAGGGTTTCGTGACAATTTACATGTATATATATGGACTGTTTTTAGGGTGAATTTGGTGCTGAAAGTGTTTTTTACTGGCTACAGCTGCAGGACACATATGTCATAAGGCTGTGTGAGTTAGCTTGCATGCTGCAATGGAAAAAAAATACACCTAAGAGTTTTTTTTGGTATAGATTTGGTAAATTTCCAAAGCAATGGCCAACAGACAGGCCTGCTATATATAAAGTACTATTCATATATATATATATATATATGACCCATTTGTGTATAAAAGTCTACACCTCATGAAAAATATAGATAGAAGACTGCCCTATTTTTTCTTACACACCAAGTATTTGGTACTTTCATACCTAGAAACCAGTCTGTGTATATATCCCATATGAACAGCCTTGGGCTTTATGGATAAGTGACGACTGAGTGAAGTTTGGAATGCAGTAAGAGTAACATGTCCAAAGGTAATACTTCAAATCAATACTGTGGCTTCATGGGCCTCGTACATGCACTCAGGCACACCTCACACACCCTGAATCAACAAGTCCAATCGTAGACTTGGCCTCCTGCTTGTTGTTCTTTACATGCAATTAGCACCCCGTCCACCAATCTCTATTGTAGTCTCCTGTGTAAATAGCATTTTTGCATTTAGTTATGGGTTGGTTTACCTACTTAGACCCACTCTCTGTGTCTGCAGACTCACTGTCAACATACTTTAATAAACACACTACCACAGCAAACTAAAGGAAAACAGGACGTTATTTTTCTTCAACAGAACAAACAAACCTAAAAAGAAAAAGAAAATTGTGTCACTTCTCTGACCCTGAGCACCTGTCAGGTTCAAGGGGAACCACCCTTATCTGCCCCAACTCAGATAAGGCAGGGATGTGCTGAACAGTCCAAGCTGCACTAACCCACCTCTGTTTGTGTCCAGTTCCTTGGCTGTGGATGTTGGATGTATCACCAACACAATCCCTCTTAATGTTCTCTCGTCCTGCTGTCCCTTTCCCTTCAAAATAAAAGCAAGTTAAAAAAATTTACATATACATATATATATATATATATATATATATATATATATATATATATATATATATATATATATATATATATATATATATATATATATATATATATATATATATATATATATATATATATATATATATATATATATATACACATATATATATATATATATATATATATATATGTACCAGTCAAAGTGGGTGAGTGTGTCCAAACCTTTGACTGGTATTGTATTAATAAATTGAGCCCAGTTTCCACGAGGCTGCATAAAATGACATTGTCATAAACAAGATGCAAGAAAAATGAACCACAGCAAAACTGCACCAGTTTAACAATGGTTGTCTGAAAAATGGTGGATGATTTATTTTTAATAACAGAAGCTGAAGCTAGGCCTGGTCAGGGACCTCTTGGTGCCCCTACTATGGAGCAGGACTTGGGGCTTAGCAAAGTAACTTCAGGTTCAGTCCTTGGTTTTCGGTGGTAGCCGGGAATATGCTAGAAACCAAAGCAAGGAGGGATTTGGTGCAGCACCGTCTCTGTGACCCTGTTTGAAACCAATTTCACCTGGCAACTACCAAAAACCTCGAACAACCACTCCAGTGATGGAAAACACATTTTTCCCTAGCAACCAGATGTTGTCAGCGGTTTGCCAACCAGTCCTGTGTGACTGACATTTTAAATAATGGTTTTACAGTTTTTCTCTTCTTGCTCTCAGACTAACTAACACTGCAGCAGTTCCAGCTTAAAGAATACAGCTGCAGTTGTCTTACATGCAATAGGAATACATTGATTTGAGCAGCATGTTAAACATAATACACAATTATATTTACAGTCAGATCAGATTTTTTACAGCTTTCCATCCTGGCTTTAAATAGACTCCATTAGAATAGTGTTCGAATAAAGGTTAATAAAACAAACACATTCATTGTTTAATATTTGGCTATAGGCTACCTATTGTACAGCTCTTTTCCTGTCTCTCACACACACACACATCACTGCAGTAATGCATTTGTCTTTCACCCACATTTTTAAACTATTCTAATTTTTCCTCTTCCTTTATTCACTGCTACCAATAGGCCTGTCCAGGCTTGTGACTTCTCATATGACAAAATTACTGCCACTTTTATGTGAACCTAACTCATCGCTAAGAATGACCTACAGTTGACCAAGTCAGCCCTAATCATGAGTGGGCTGAATTATAGAGTTGATAACCACTCTCATGTGACAGATTGCTGTATGCCAGTGTTAGGGTAAGAAAAGCCAGATGAGGAAAATATCCTGGTAATGTTTAACTAGCTTGATAGTACAGGGCTCAGACCGGAAAAAGTTATGAGTAAATCATGTATAAATCTCATTATGATAGGCAGCCCACCATCCCATCTGTTTACCAAGCGAGCTCGGTAACCCTGTTTTTTTAGTGCCTTAAATATTCAAGTCTTTATCTTTATCATGAGAACAAACCAGTCTTGTTTTCAACACATGGAGGTTTTCTTTTTTAATTACGGAATGGTTCCTTTTATAGTACAGCACAGTTTATATCTTTCAAAATATTATTGTTTTATTTGTACTGCATATGATTTGTTGTTTGGATTGACTAGATAATTACAAAGCATTTTATTTTAATTACTTGCAGTGATTTCAGAATGTGTACATAAATCAATAAAACCCAGTCTTTATGCACTTTTTTTTTTTTGGTCAATCATATCTATTGTTTAGGAAATTTGAACCATGAATAGACTTTTTTTTTTTTTTTGGTAGATTTATAATTTCACCCAATTAAAAAGTTTTCTCTCTAAAAAGTATGTCTCATTAGAAACTTTGGGATCCTTAGTGTACATTTTAAGCTATTTTTCTCAAGCCAGTTTATCAGTGTGTAATATGGAATAAATGGCATTAATGAGACCAGGAAGTGGGGGTGACCAGATGGAAAGTGCTCAAAGCAAAGCAAAATAGACTTCTATGGATATGAATCTTTTTTTTTCAATAATAGCCCATTAAATATAACACACAGAGATGTGGTGTTAAAAGGGAAATCACACCAGTTGTGTACACATAGTGTTAGAGCCACTCTTCTGGAACCTGAACAGTCAATATTGTGTGCAGTACTGCGATGAATTGGTATGAGACACCTGAACCACCCAATGCTGGCCCAAGTGCAGTGCCCTGAAGACAGAAAAGAACATGCTTAAGGCTGCGCCTAAGGGTTTTTACAGTGTTTACCAGTGTTTACCAATGCCTGAACAATACAACGTCTTACAAATGTCCCTTGGAAATATTGCAGGAATTCAAAACAAGATAAACCTTAATTGTCATCACCTGGTAAGTAAGAATTTTTACATTAAGTATAGTTTAATGTTCCTTCACCATCACAATACGTCTGTGTCTGCCATAATAAAAGGCTGGCATGCCCGATGACCAATTATGGGATTTTCTTCAAATACTTTTGTTCGACTAAGTATTTGACAAAACATGTGAACAAAGCGAGTGTGCCCAGTAACCTATTTAGACATGCCTACATGATCCTAAGTGCATTGTGGAATAAGTTACACCTCCACTAGACAACCATGATACATGGTAGCCTTGTGATAAGACCAATGAGAGTTAGTCTACCACACTGCACATGGCTTGATAAGTGTGATGTAGAGGGATTTGGAAGGGATTTGGATAGATGTGAGGACTGTATGTAATCTTTTGCACCCTCCTTCAAATGAATCCTTTATTCCCGTAAGCCACATCTGAAGGGACCTCAGTGGGCACTCAATCAAAACCTCTCGCTTTCTCCTTAACTCTCACTGGACACGGAAATTCGTCCAAGCCACCCTAAACAGCACAGTAAAATAACATTCACATGCACGGTGTAGGATGAAGTGCACACATAAATATGACTGCCACTGCTCTTTCTGTATATCTTTAGTTCCGTCTCACATACACACACCGCGTACACACAAACGGATCCCATTCCACAAAAGAGCCTGGTCATCACTTTTCTTCAGGTGTGGCCATGATAACAAATACTATAGATTTCACCCCACCCCCCCACTCCATCTCCCCTCTGCTGTCCTTGTTCCTACAACCTATAAAGCGGTAGCTTAACACTGAACACTGACCTGATGTCAAGCTTTAGTGACGAACAGCCACAAAAGCAAATGACAACGCGCGCTACTGAAAAAGCTTAAGAGATGAACATTGATGCTAAAATAGATAATGTTTACCGTGCCTCATACTGCAAGTCTATAATTTGTTACGGTCTATCTTTTTTTCTTGTTTTTGTTTATGATTTATCAAATTGGCTGCAAGGCAACTGGCAGTGTCATTCGTTTAGATGGGCAACTCACTATGATGTTCACTCTCCTACTGTGTCTGTGTTAGAGGCGAGGTTGGCAGTTTGGCATGGCTTATGAGGTGTTGACTCTCTGCATAATTTCCCAAATGACCATTAAATAGCCTGTGCATTCTTGCCATTGCTGGTTTATAGTGTGTGTCATTAGGTGGCTAAATTCCGTAATATTTTCCTAAAGGGGAAATTTACTAAGGCAGAGTTGTAAACAAAATAAACTACCCTCACCACTCCTGCAAAAGCATGGCAGAGTTTTAAGTTGCATCTGTGGAACAACAAGGAAATGTCTTAATGGAAAATATTTTTTGGCATGTTCCTGACGACCTTGAAGTGATTTTCACAATAGAATTGGGCCTGCTTTTTCAGACGGCCTGAACATCACAACCATTTAGTATAACTATGTCACGCTTGTCTCTCCTGTACAGAGACATGCACTGTTTTCTTCCTTCAGACTCTCTTTTGAGTTTTGTTTCTTGTTGAATGTTTCAAGATTATTTTCCCAGTTTAAATCCATTTGTCTAACCATTAATGTCAAGGAAACTGAATGCCTGTGTTACTATTATCCTATTAAATCTATTTATCTCGCAAGTTAAACACTGACCATCACAGAAACCTCGGCCCATACCTTTGTAAGGTGTCAGAGCCAGTGACATCTCACAGACACACACAAGTGGTCTTGTGGCTGACAAACTTGTAACTCCATTGCCATCCCTCTGACCTCCTAATGCAGGCTTTTCCCCCCTCCGGTAAGAGAGAAGCTATATCGCCTTGGTGTCCAATACTGGCAGTGGTAATTGTATAAGGCACCAAGGCCAAAGGATAGCATATGTGTTTATCTGCAGCATCTAACAAAACTTAAGTATCCAGGGCCCTGTGAAGAGATCTTTTTGGAACTCTGCTACCACTATGGTATAGTGTACAGCTTTAGGACTTATTTCATTTGCGCAGTCATTATTAAAATTAAGAATATTGTAACTCAGAGCTGATGCTGAAAATAGCTGAAAAATCTATCAGGCCCCTCTGCATGTGGAACCACCACCCAGTTTCGATTCAAGAGACAGTCAACATCTCTACTTTTAAGATTAGGCTTAAAACTTTTCTTTTTGATAAAACGTAGAGCGAATCGGTTCTGGTGACTTCCAAACCAGCCCTTATGCTGGGCATAAGCTCAACAAGTTTAGGGACTTCCCATAATATCTCGTATATCCTGTCTGAGCCCGGCTCAGACAGGATATCAGATATTATGGGAAGTCCCTAAACATATTAAGCTTATGCCAGCATAAGGGCTGGTTTGGAGTCACCAGACCCGATCCGCTCTACGTTTTATCAAAAAGAAAAGTTTTAAGCCTAATCTTAAAAGTAGAGATGTTGACTGTCTCTTGAATCCAAACTGGGTGGTGGTTCCACATGAGAGGGGCCTGATAGATTTTTCAGCTATTTTCAGCATCACTCTGAGTTACAATATTCTTAATTTTAATAATGATACACAAATGAAATAAGTCCTAAAGATGTACACTATACCATAGTGGTAGCAGAGTTCCAAAAAGATCTCTTCACAGGGCCCTGGATACTTAAGTTTTGTTAGATGCTGCAGATAAACACATATGCTATCCTTTGGCATTGGTGCCTTATACAATTACCACTGCAGTATTGGACACCAAGCGATATAGTTTCTCTCTTACCGGAGGGGGAAAAGCCTGCATTAGGAGGTCAGAGGGATGGCAATGGAGTTACAAGTTTGTCAGCCACAAGACCACTTGTGTGTGTCTGTGAGATGTCACTGGCTCTGACACCTTACAAAGGTATGGGCCGAGGTTTCTGTGATGGTCAGTGTTTAACTTGCGAGATAAATAGATTTAATAGGATAATAGTAACACAGGCATTCAGTTTCCTTGACATTAATGGTTAGACAAATGGATTTAAACTGGGAAAATAATCTTGAAACATTCAACAAGAAACAAAACTCAAAAGAGAGTTTGAAGGAAGAAAACAGTGCATGTCTCTGTACAGGAGAGACAAGCATGACAGCTTATACTAAATGGTTGTGATCTTCAGGCCGTCTGAAAAAGCAGGCCCAATTCTATTGTGAAAATCACTTCAAGGTCTCAGGAACATGCCAAAAAATATTTTCCATTAAGACATTTCCTTGTTGTTCCACAGATGCAACTTAAAACTCTGCCATGCTTTTGCAGGAGTGGTGAGGGTAGTTTATTTTGTTTACAACTCTGCCTTAGTAAATTTCCCCTTTAGGAAAATATTACGGAATTTAGCCACCTAATGACACACACTATAAACCAGCAATGGCAAGAATGCACAGGCTATTTAATGGTCATTTGGGAAATTATGCAGAGAGTCAACACCTCATAAGCCATGCCAAACTGCCAACCTCGCCTCTAACACAGACACAGTAGGAGAGTGAACATCATAGTGAGTTGCCCATCTAAACGAATGACACTGCCAGTTGCCTTGCAGCCAATTTGATAAATCATAAACAAAAACAAGAAAAAAAGATAGACCGTAACAAATTATAGACTTGCAGTATGAGGCACGGTAAACATTATCTATTTTAGCATCAATGTTCATCTCTTTAAGCTTTTTCAGTAGCGCGCGTTGTCATTTGCTTTTGTGGCTGTTCGTCACTAAAGCTTGACATCAGGTCAGTGTTCAGTGTTAAGCTACCGCTTTATAGGTTGTAGGAACAAGGACAGCAGAGGGGAGATGGAGTGGGGGGGTGGGGTGAAATCTATAGTATTTGTTATCATGGCCACACCTGAAGAAAAGTGATGACCAGGCTCTTTTGTGGAATGGGATCCGTTTGTGTGTACGCGGTGTGTGTATGTGAGACGGAACTAAAGATATACAGAAAGAGCAGTGGCAGTCATATTTATGTGTGCACTTCATCCTACACCGTGCATGTGAATGTTATTTTACTGTGCTGTTTAGGGTGGCTTGGACGAATTTCCGTGTCCAGTGAGAGTTAAGGAGAAAGCGAGAGGTTTTGATTGAGTGCCCACTGAGGTCCCTTCAGATGTGGCTTACGGGAATAAAGGATTCATTTGAAGGAGGGTGCAAAAGATTACATACAGTCCTCACATCTATCCAAATCCCTTCCAAATCCCTCTACATCACACTTATCAAGCCATGTGCAGTGTGGTAGACTAACTCTCATTGGTCTTATCACAAGGCTACCATGTATCATGGTTGTCTAGTGGAGGTGTAACTTATTCCACAATGCACTTAGGATCATGTAGGCATGTCTAAATAGGTTACTGGGCACACTCGCTTTGTTCACATGTTTTGTCAAATACTTAGTCGAACAAAAGTATTTGAAGAAAATCCCATAATTGGTCATCGGGCATGCCAGCCTTTTATTATGGCAGACACAGACGTATTGTGATGGTGAAGGAACATTAAACTATACTTAATGTAAAAATTCTTACTTACCAGGTGATGACAATTAAGGTTTATCTTGTTTTGAATTCCTGCAATATTTCCAAGGGACATTTGTAAGACGTTGTATTGTTCAGGCATTGGTAAACACTGGTAAACACTGTAAAAACCCTTAGGCGCAGCCTTAAGCATGTTCTTTTCTGTCTTCAGGGCACTGCACTTGGGCCAGCATTGGGTGGTTCAGGTGTCTCATACCAATTCATCGCAGTACTGCACACAATATTGACTGTTCAGGTTCCAGAAGAGTGGCTCTAACACTATGTGTACACAACTGGTGTGATTTCCCTTTTAACACCACATCTCTGTGTGTTATATTTAATGGGCTATTATTGAAAAAAAAAGATTCATATCCATAGAAGTCTATTTTGCTTTGCTTTGAGCACTTTCCATCTGGTCACCCCCACTTCCTGGTCTCATTAATGCCATTTATTCCATATTACACACTGATAAACTGGCTTGAGAAAAATAGCTTAAAATGTACACTAAGGATCCCAAAGTTTCTAATGAGACATACTTTTTAGAGAGAAAACTTTTTAATTGGGTGAAATTATAAATCTACCAAAAAAAAAAAAAAGTCTATTCATGGTTCAAATTTCCTAAACAATAGATATGATTGACCAAAAAAAAAAAGTGCATAAAGACTGGGTTTTATTGATTTATGTACACATTCTGAAATCACTGCAAGTAATTAAAATAAAATGCTTTGTAATTATCTAGTCAATCCAAACAACAAATCATATGCAGTACAAATAAAACAATAATATTTTGAAAGATATAAACTGTGCTGTACTATAAAAGGAACCATTCCGTAATTAAAAAAGAAAACCTCCATGTGTTGAAAACAAGACTGGTTTGTTCTCATGATAAAGATAAAGACTTGAATATTTAAGGCACTAAAAAAACAGGGTTACCGAGCTCGCTTGGTAAACAGATGGGATGGTGGGCTGCCTATCATAATGAGATTTATACATGATTTACTCATAACTTTTTCCGGTCTGAGCCCTGTACTATCAAGCTAGTTAAACATTACCAGGATATTTTCCTCATCTGGCTTTTCTTACCCTAACACTGGCATACAGCAATCTGTCACATGAGAGTGGTTATCAACTCTATAATTCAGCCCACTCATGATTAGGGCTGACTTGGTCAACTGTAGGTCATTCTTAGCGATGAGTTAGGTTCACATAAAAGTGGCAGTAATTTTGTCATATGAGAAGTCACAAGCCTGGACAGGCCTATTGGTAGCAGTGAATAAAGGAAGAGGAAAAATTAGAATAGTTTAAAAATGTGGGTGAAAGACAAATGCATTACTGCAGTGATGTGTGTGTGTGTGAGAGACAGGAAAAGAGCTGTACAATAGGTAGCCTATAGCCAAATATTAAACAATGAATGTGTTTGTTTTATTAACCTTTATTCGAACACTATTCTAATGGAGTCTATTTAAAGCCAGGATGGAAAGCTGTAAAAAATCTGATCTGACTGTAAATATAATTGTGTATTATGTTTAACATGCTGCTCAAATCAATGTATTCCTATTGCATGTAAGACAACTGCAGCTGTATTCTTTAAGCTGGAACTGCTGCAGTGTTAGTTAGTCTGAGAGCAAGAAGAGAAAACTGTAAAACCATTATTTAAAATGTCAGTCACACAGGACTGGTTGGCAAACCGCTGACAACATCTGGTTGCTAGGGAAAAATGTGTTTTCCATCACTGGAGTGGTTGTTCGAGGTTTTTGGTAGTTGCCAGGTGAAATTGGTTTCAAACAGGGTCACAGAGACGGTGCTGCACCAAATCCCTCCTTGCTTTGGTTTCTAGCATATTCCCGGCTACCACCGAAAACCAAGGACTGAACCTGAAGTTACTTTGCTAAGCCCCAAGTCCTGCTCCATAGTAGGGGCACCAAGAGGTCCCTGACCAGGCCTAGCTTCAGCTTCTGTTATTAAAAATAAATCATCCACCATTTTTCAGACAACCATTGTTAAACTGGTGCAGTTTTGCTGTGGTTCATTTTTCTTGCATCTTGTTTATGACAATGTCATTTTATGCAGCCTCGTGGAAACTGGGCTCAATTTATTAATACAATACCAGTCAAAGGTTTGGACACACTCACCCACTTTGACTGGTACATATATATATATATATATATATATATATATGTGTATATATATATATATATATATATATATATATATATATATATATATATATATATATATATATATATATATATATATATATATATATATATATATATATATATATATATATATATATATATATATATATATATGTATATGTAAATTTTTTTAACTTGCTTTTATTTTGAAGGGAAAGGGACAGCAGGACGAGAGAACATTAAGAGGGATTGTGTTGGTGATACATCCAACATCCACAGCCAAGGAACTGGACACAAACAGAGGTGGGTTAGTGCAGCTTGGACTGTTCAGCACATCCCTGCCTTATCTGAGTTGGGGCAGATAAGGGTGGTTCCCCTTGAACCTGACAGGTGCTCAGGGTCAGAGAAGTGACACAATTTTCTTTTTCTTTTTAGGTTTGTTTGTTCTGTTGAAGAAAAATAACGTCCTGTTTTCCTTTAGTTTGCTGTGGTAGTGTGTTTATTAAAGTATGTTGACAGTGAGTCTGCAGACACAGAGAGTGGGTCTAAGTAGGTAAACCAACCCATAACTAAATGCAAAAATGCTATTTACACAGGAGACTACAATAGAGATTGGTGGACGGGGTGCTAATTGCATGTAAAGAACAACAAGCAGGAGGCCAAGTCTACGATTGGACTTGTTGATTCAGGGTGTGTGAGGTGTGCCTGAGTGCATGTACGAGGCCCATGAAGCCACAGTATTGATTTGAAGTATTACCTTTGGACATGTTACTCTTACTGCATTCCAAACTTCACTCAGTCGTCACTTATCCATAAAGCCCAAGGCTGTTCATATGGGATATATACACAGACTGGTTTCTAGGTATGAAAGTACCAAATACTTGGTGTGTAAGAAAAAATAGGGCAGTCTTCTATCTATATTTTTCATGAGGTGTAGACTTTTATACACAAATGGGTCATATATATATATATATATATGAATAGTACTTTATATATAGCAGGCCTGTCTGTTGGCCATTGCTTTGGAAATTTACCAAATCTATACCAAAAAAAACTCTTAGGTGTATTTTTTTTCCATTGCAGCATGCAAGCTAACTCACACAGCCTTATGACATATGTGTCCTGCAGCTGTAGCCAGTAAAAAACACTTTCAGCACCAAATTCACCCTAAAAACAGTCCATATATATACATGTAAATTGTCACGAAACCCTAGTCTTGTGAATGAAATTATTTTGGTTTAGTTCACATGTTAGACTTTACAGCTTAAACATTCTATTGATCAATTAAAAAAAACAAATACCCACAGTAAATTGATAGGCTTCCAGTAAGTGTTTGGAGAGTAAACTGCAGTATCAGTCACACAGTTTATGTCAGATACTTGCTGTTGAGGTTACAGTTCATCAGTCTTTATGTGATAACAGCAGTAGACAGATTCATGGTGACTTTTTACAACACTAATATAAAGTTTAAAATGATTAACAGTGGAATTCAAGCATGGAGACAGATTGAAGGATTTCGAAAAATGGTTGAACATCCTGTTGCCATGGCAAGCAGATAGCGTAACAGAACGAGCGCCACTTACACAATGGATCCTTTGCTTTTTTAACCCATATGTATGAGTATTGTTGCCTTTTTCAATCAGTGTCTCCTGCTTCTCAAGGCTGATGGATCATTGCAGATTTGTGCTGCCCACAGCCTTCTTTTTCAACAGTCTGTGCAGCTGTGCAGTATTTATGTATTATTCACCCAGTCCTTTGAAAGAGTCTATGTACTGTTCACCCTCCAAGGCTAATCTAGTTCTTGTTCTCTATCGAGCATCATTGGCAACATGTTTTGCAATTCACATGACCAAACTGTGTTAACTGTGTTAAGAAGGATTTACCACAGGAACGATAAACTACTGACCAGTGATGAAAATCAGTCGCAGCTGTAATCCACCTAATTCTACGCTTTGGAAGACGTGTGTACTGAGGTTGGGTTTTGACAACCATGAACCAAGAAGACAGGCAGTCTGTGAGGAAAGGAAGCAAGAGGAAAAACTAACCTCACCGTGCAACCCAATAGAGCTTTGTGAAGAAAGTGTCTGCTGAAAGAAAAAAAAAAGAATAAATAAATAAGATCCTCATGAGTAATAATCCAGACAGTGGGGGCTTGAATTGAAATATCAAGCATGAAGAATGGAGGTTTTTTGCGTGGGTTAGACTATGTAAAGGGAGAAGAAACACCTACGTGCCATTGTCAAAATAAGAAAATCATTAGAGATGATGAGACTGAGGGTAGGCAAGGCAGGGTGCATTTTTTTAAAGGTCTGTAAAATTTACTGTTGTTTGAAAGGTCACTGTCTGGTGCTGGCAAGCAGCTGGGAGTTGTAAACGGCCCTTCTTATCAAATGTTAATGCTGGCAGACCTCATGTCACATGCGCCAGCCGAGGGAATATGTCTTTGAGGTCCTGCAGGTTCCATGGAAACAAGTCATTTCATTTACATGCGGAAATGCGACCAGCTAATTGCTTTTCGTGGAACATCAAATAGCAGGATGGCTTTTTGTGGTGGGGGTTAAATGGAAGACTCATAGGAGGGAAGGAAATATAAGGCCTCCCTAGGGTCTGTTGGATCGGTCTGTTTTTGTCACCACGTGTGTTACCGGCTTTGTAGGCAGTAGACTCAAGGCCAAGAAAGAGGGAAGAATATTTTGTGTCACACAGGGATGTTTGTTGTTTAGAGGAAGCATTCGCTCTTCCCGGTTCTACACAAAACAGACTCCTCATGTGTAACGTAACATATAACTGCAAATATAAGTCATTACAAAGCCAGTGGGTAAAAGAAAAACTATATATATTCCAAAACTTTGGAGTAGATATGTAGATTGCATTAAACTTCTAGGCGTCCTTTTTTTTTTCTCTGTGTGTGGTTGTATATAAGTTAAAATAGAAAAAAATACTTTACTGTCATAAGATGATCTTTCATAATATGTAATATGACCGACACTAACTGCCTAAATGTGTTACTGCACTGATTCATCAATAAATTCAGTCCATGTGAATAGGTGTGCCTCTGTTGTAAACACTATCACGTAGACTGGGGCCATTACGATGTGTGTTAGAATGCCTCTGGACCGCGAGGAAGATGGCACTTACTGTCTGTTTACCATCTCAAGGCTGATAACATGATGTGACGGAAGCAGAGAAATTGATTTAATCTTCAACTGCGCGGCAAAGAATGTTAATTTTCCTAGAAGATGTAATCTTTGCCACGAATGGTTTGTTATACACATTAGTGTAAACCCTTCTGTGGGAAGGAATATGGCTGTTATCATTTCCCTTTTGTCCCAGCTGAAAGGGAGATCAAATGATTTGTGATTACAATGATAGGGTGTTATTTTCTATCCAAAATGCCGGAACCAGGAAATGTAGACGGCAAATCCCCCAGAATTATTCATAAATCTAATGATATGCTCACCAGTTGGCAATTTTGCAAAAGAAGAAAGTAAGACTTGCATGTGAATCCCCTTTTGTCCTTGAGAGCTATTAATAAGAGTAAGTTCACATAAATGGGGACAGGGAGTAAAATGAAACAAAACAAATATATGGCTAACACACTGAGGGCGCTCAGTTTTTGTATTTACGAGTGCCCCGGAGACACAAAGCATACTAATCACCCAAGCAAGACCTGAACTTGTGTCTGGAAAAAGTAACAGTGTCAGTGGTAATTACACATGTAGAGTGGGACTTGTCCAAACACAATTGAGATGTAAAACACAGGGTGAAGGCTGCAAACGTAAATCCACCAGCATCCTTTTCAGCCTTCCAGTGCCCCTCTTGATACACTGTTGAGATGTGCAATGCAGAGTCCCCCCTCCCCCCCCCAAAGAAAACTTCCTCTTTCTTTCTCTCCCTCTCTCTCTCTCTCTCTCTCTCTCTTCCCCCTCCCTCTGTCCCCTTTCTCTCTTATCCTTCCTCCAGACAAGACTGCAGCAGCCCCATCAGTCTGAGAGGACAGAGAAGTCACAGCTGAGACATTTACCTCATTTAACACTGCCCCCTGATGTTCAGAATCAAGAACAGCAGCCTAGTTGCGAGAGAAAAACAGAGATTGCAGCCGCACACCTCCCTCGCCCCATCCAAACACCAACTTATTCATGAAAGACTTCATGAATACATACATTACATGCTTTTAAAATGCCAGTCATAGTTCATGAAAAATACAGGCTTTCAAAGTAGACTGCATGTCAAGCTGCTAAATCCATCGCAGCAACTGACAAAATATAAATTATCAGTCATGGGGAGTTTATAGATTGATGGTTATAAAAATTACTTTTATATCTTCTTAACTGACTTTTGCATGTGGATTCAGCACTGGAGTATTCACTTTAAGACTTGGCAAGTGGTTACTGTGCAGCAGAGAAAGCATGTGGAAAAGATGGGGAATGGTGCACAGATGTGAGAGAGGAGAAGACAGAAAGAAGCAACTAAATCATTAAGTCAGATAAATATAGATTTTCTGTCAGGGCTTCATTGTAATTGTACAGACTTGGGTCATGTCTTTGGTGTATCAGATGTAAATGAGCTTGAGAGCAGCAGAATGTGTGTTCACACTATCTTTGTGCCCCATAAGACACAAACAGCCTGCCTTCTGAAGCAACCTTTACAGGATGACTGATAAAATGTGAAGAGGTAAGAGTGGAAGAAGCGACAGAGCGGGAGAGTTAAAAAGGAAGAAAAAACAAGTAAATTCGCTGGCACAACATGCTGAAATTGGCGCTCTTCTCCTCTCCCCTCCCAGCATCACCCCATCTTACTGCTATTCTCACCTCGATCCTAATCCTAGCCCTTCTTCCCCTCCGCTCCCTCAATTGGTACTGTCCAGGAAAATAAACGATCTGCAAGTGCAGGCACAGCATGGTGCCAGAGTTAACTTAGCCCGAGTCAGAGAGATGTTTTAAATTGTATTCTCCAAAGGTCATGCTCCCCTCTCTCACAGTCTTTGCCTGTCACCTCAGCTTTGTGTGTAGAATCCTTGCCTATTGATCCAGCCTCCGACAAGCACGTCCTCGGCAGCAAGCTGCTCAAATCACAGCATGCCGGCATGGGGAGGCTCCCACACTGCGCCCAGATCACAAAGCATTTGATAACGGAAGGGAGGGTGAAAGGGCCCAGAGATAGAACAGCTAGATGGCAGAGAAAGAAGGATGACATGGGGTGGGATAAAAGAGAGGAAACAGGGAAGTGGGCATTATCTTCTGTATAAACTACAAATTGTTTGCAGATGAAGAGAGAAGCCTCCCCCGGATGTGTGAATCTTTTTTTTCCCAGGCCTTTGAAAATCTGAATGCTCTATCCTTCCCTCCCTTCTGTATTTTCCCTTGTTAAACCAAGGCCAAATCACAAGCCCCCATGTGTAATTTCTCAACAATGCTTCTGGCCGCCTGGCTTGATGGCTCAATGTTCCTTGTATGACATGTACTGCCTCAAAGGGAGGTCTGCGCTTTTATTCAGCTCAAACTTGATACCAAAGCTGTTCAAACACCAAGGATTTCTCTTTAAATAAAGAGGGTGTATGTTTGTCTGTGTGTGTTTGAGACAGAGAGAGACTGACAGTTGAGCTAGGTAAACATGTCATGTGTGAAGCAACATTTTAACATCGGTTCGAATAATTTTGTCTCTTTTCTGTATTTTCCTTTTGCTGCTTTGCATTCTTTCTGCTTTCCCCTTTTAAGGTGCCCCTTATGTGAACTTTTAAAATTGTGCTATTGTTGAGAAATTTTTACTTACCTCTATAAATGAAACAGTCTCTTGAAAAGTGCAGATTTCTTTATTTTGCAGGTCCTGTCAATAACGTTGCTATTGATCCCCATCTCTTTATCCAGAACTCTACTCCTGTGTGTGGAAGGACATTAATCACAGAAGCCAGTATCTGTGTGGTCACTGTGGATCTTTACAAACAGCCGCTTGGGTTACAAATAGGCCAAGCGGCTGTTGAATTAGTGCCTTTGAGCTTCTGGCCTGACTGAAGAATCCTGTCCACTTTTGTGTGAATTAGCAATTGATTGCTGCCTCGTGTTGAGCATGCAGACAGTGCAGAAGTATGGAATTCCTGAGCATGCAAGAAAAGAAAAAGTTTCATCTGATTTGTTGAATTCATCATAATGAGACCCCGTCTTACAATTATAATACATACATTACACAGATGAATTTATTCCTCACATCTCCTGTTATTTTCTTATCAAAATGCGTACATACAAGTACAGGCATGAAGTAGCTGGTATTTTAACACTACAGTAACAACACGAACATTTCAAGGTCGTTTTTTCTTCTTTTTTTTTTACATTTTCAGTCATTTTGTGGTAAAGAAACATAACCTTTTTTCACAGTTATTTTGTTTAAATAGTTTTTATCTTTATGTTTAAAGAAGCTTATCTTACAAGTTCCTGCGAAATAAGGCCAAATTCTCTTGGGTTTTTTTTTTTTTTGCAAACACAAAATTGAAATCTTTCAACTTTCATCATTCAAAACCAAAAAAACAGATGAACGTAACAGCAGCAGTTGTTCCAAACTCAGTGCTATAATAGACATTTTTCTTTTGATCTGTTTTCCTCAACGCTGGTTGAATTTGTTCCTATTCAAACTGTACAACTCCAGTAATTGCAGAAGACTGGCAACCAGCCCAACTGAGCAGAGTTCCGTTTGGTTTCTTTGAGGTCAGCACGGCTCTGATAAATGGAGAAATGGAATCACAAACACAGTTTTTATCACTGCTCTCTTGTGCCACCATGTGGTGATATGAAATCCAACCTCTCAATACTAATCACCGCTTCTACGACACAGAAGACCACTACTACTATTCATTCAAGGGGTCTGGAGTTGAGCCTCGTCTCTGTTTAGGCACAGAAAAATCTGGTCTCTCTCATTTAAACTGATGTTAATGGATGCTCTAAAGCCCACACCTGACCTTACCTTTAAAATTGGCTCACATCAGTACTAACAAAAAATAGCATGATCAGTACTCTCAGGAGTCCTTGTGAGCATAAATTATTCTAACCAGTTCTCTTATCATTGTAATTCATCCTCATGCTTGATGTGTATTTAAATGATTCATTTAGATCATAAAGTATTCTCTTTTTATTAAATCAGTTCAAGGTAGTTTATAGATTTCTAAAAATTTACACTAATTTCATGCAATTAAGAATCAATTCTAACGTAATCCTTCTGATCTATGTAGCACATAACAGTAAAGATTTATTTCTAAATGAAATTATAAATATGTAATTCCATTATTTGGTATAACTTGTTCTAATCTAGCCTGGCCCAGTGTCAATGCAATTGGATCATTGCTTTTGATCCTTACTCATGCAGAAGTATAATCTATATAAGCTTCACGAGGCTATCATGTGGAATCATGAGTTAAGTCATATTCCTTTACTTACTGTTTACACAACAAATCCCTTCACATTGAACCGACATGAGGGATGATCTCTAAGCAGGCAAAAGAAAGAGATTTGTGCTCAATAGAACACAGTTCTACTAGGCTTCTTTATTTACATATTACTATATCTGCCTCATTTACAGATAATGTCTGAGCTGTACTGAACAGAAAATCACCTAAACATATTGCCCTATGCATTTTGAGGTATAAACTACATAGCCAGAGAACTCAGCATCTCACACCTTTACTGTCTTTCTTATAAATATTCACACTGTATGTTGAGATAATCACTCCCATAATGAGTCACCAAATTAGGAGGGAATGGATTGTCAGATTAGAGTAGAGCACAGTGCCAACAAAGGGCTTTGGGAGAGGGGAAGTAGGGCTGATGGAGGAGCAGCTGCGGAGGCATAGAGAAGGAAAAGTCAGAGGGAGAAGGGAAGGAAAAAAAAATGTTGGCAGATAGTCTTATTCCCTAATTACTCCCCTTGTTAACCTCTCTCTAAAACTCTCCGTCTGGTTTGTGTGCAGGTCAGCACTACAAAGTGTCTGGATGAAGAGCAGGGACAGATTAATCCCACTTCTCTGTGTTGCTCTGCCTCTGCAATAGATTCTTTCCACTGTCAGTTTCTCCTCCTGCTGGCTCGACCCTAGCTGAACTTTCCCTTAGAACCCCTCAGTGCTCCCTGTTTTAGAGGGTAATAATCATGTGAGAAAGACAACAGGTTACCTGAATAGCAGCTGCAATCATCCCCACTGTGCTGCTATGGTGTGACGGGCTTTCAAATATTGTTGACACTGTGAACAATCTGCAATTCAGACTGCTATTCTCACCTTCTGATATGTGACGTAAAACAGCAGCACTGAAGTGAATTCTAAGGTTAAACGTAAAAATGTTTCTTTTTTTCAGATTGCCTGTCATTACCTCAGATAGAGTCAAAGCAAATTCCCACTGCATTAGGCTAACTCAGCACTCAGCAATCATCATCAAGTAAGTCAGGCTAAGCAGGCCCCACGATTGCCTCTCGTTGCTTTCGGTTTTTATTCCGTGCTGAATGTTATGTGCAATTGGAAGCTTCCTCCCAGAGGTGTACTGTGTCCGGGGCATTTCTGATGGCGAATGTGATCAGAGATAACAGTGTTATCAGCAAGATAGCACAAAAGTTGTACACATATATACAAATGCACACCGGCCTCCCTACTTCAACTGTTTTTTTTTTCTTTTCTCCCCACACATACCTACTGCAGGGAAGATAAACTCTTCTGCAGTGTTTATATTTTTGTGTAAATAAAACTGTAGTGGAAAGGTGCCCTTTCAGATATTACAGGACATACAATAAATTGTAAAGGTTACAGTCTTTTCATTGCCTGCATCATGGAAAATGAATTTTCCTATTGTCCTAAACATGGCAAACATTCGTCCTGCTGTTAAGCAGAATCCATGCTGATGTTAGCCACAATCCCAAAAAAATGTCATAAATATATTCTCAGTCACATGCAGGCGCTAATTGCTGTTAGGGGCCAGTGGTTCACTGATCTTAAAATCAGCAAGCTTAAGTGATCTAAGAGAGCTTAAATGTGGTGTAATGGTTGCTACCAGACACGTCAGTTGCTGCATCTCAAACAGAGTTGCTCTACGGGGCTCTTGACGTGCATGGGGCACATGTTAACAGTTAAAGCAATACACATCCACAGCATGAGGAAATCAGCCCTCAATGATACAGGTCAACAGCAAAAGTATGACTCCCGCAAGCTCGGGTACAACTGTGATATGTAGAAGGAAATCTAACAACTTGTCAAATTCAAAAGTGCAGGACGAAAGCAGCAGTGGTACATCAAACAGCCTGACATTTGATGGTGCAAACATTGGGATGTCTACATCTTGAAGGCATTATTGAAACAGACTGCTGAGACTGACAGCAGGAGATTTTCTCAGCATCACTTTGCACTCATCACCACAACACCGCAAATTTAACTCTGCTCTCTTTGTTGGGAGTAACAGTACCTAACCGCTGTATACTGCATAGACTGCAAAGATCCTTTAGTTGTGTAGATGTGTTATGTATTCCAATATGGGTGTAGTGCATAAGTATTGCTGTTATTTATGTATTTCTGTATTTTCTATTTGCAGAATATAATTCCTGTAAAATGTAATATGGTATCTATAAAATAACATTGTAATCATTTTAATAATGTAGCTCAGTTTGTCAGATTCCTGTTTGAGGTTAATGTATTTTTTTCCCCCAATGAACCCAGTTGTAAAAAAATTAAAACTCAGAGCAGAAAACCATGTAATGTATGTTAGAGAACGCCCCTTGATATTGTTTTGAAATTTAATAAAAATAAATATGTGCGCAAATTCCAACACATTATTGGTGTATTTTATAAGCAGAAGAATTTCCCCGCTCTTTACAATGGAAAAGTCAACTACAGCACAACAAATATGTCAGCTCTGGATGGACAGACAATGGAAATTGCACCATTGTTTAGTTCATCTATTGAACCATTGTAAACCCAATAATGGCAACTTACAATACATACTGCAACCAGTAGGAGGAAGCATATGCTTTCCCTCCAAACTTTCTGACCTAGTTTCAACTCTGAGCATCTAGGACATTTTGTTCTAGTCTCATCCATCGTTCCCCTTTTTTTTTTTTTTATACATAAGGTCAACCATCTCAAGTAGCTTAAAGGCCAACATCAACAACAACACATTTTACATTCAAGTGCAAAGCATGTGAAGGCAATGCAATCTTTCACGTAAACTGTATTTAAACAGGTCTGCATAAAACTTTCTAAAAGATTTGAAGCCTTTCATTTTTAAGTGGCTCGTGCTAGTACAGCAACACTAGCCTATACATACAGTCTTTGTGCTCTCTCCCTTATATATAACTGCAGTGTGTGAAAGGAAGCACGCACATACGCACGTGTGTGCACACATGCAATGCAGCACTATTGTGGGCACATGTTAAAGACACACTTTCATTACATTGTCACTGCAGAGCTCAGCGCAGTGAAAGTAAAATGAGTGAAAGTTTTAACGAGTTCTGCAACAGACGGATGATGTTGTATAAAAGCTTTTGGTTGTACATGTTTTGGTGTCCTTATCAGTGTTGGTGATTGAACAGCGATAACGCAGGAGCTGCATCATGTGGGTGTCTACGTGAGGAGGGGCTGCTGTGACGAGTGCCTGTTTTTAAGACTGTCACTCTTTAAGATATTTAGCTGTGCTTGCAAAGCAAAGCCTCGAATAGCTCGGTGTGACATGACCACGTGACACATATCAAAATGTGTTTGTTTGCGTTTAATTGGAATTTGCAAATTAATCTTTGATGTATCTGCTCTAACATTAGAGCGCTAAAGGTCTGTCCATGAAATGCTTTGTCTCGGGATCACTCTATTGTGAGTCATGTCTAATTCCGCAACAGCAAATGGTCACGAAGACAAAGCTATCAACAGATGCCCATTTGCTAAATTCCCTGTCCAGGGAAGATATTTAGGCTTCACAAATCTCCAGCACTAAGAGAGGTTCAGTGATACCTAACCAAAATGCAGCCAAAGCTGTCAGTAGACATATCCCATAGCTCAACAAAATGTACACAACAGCCACCACTAAACCCATGAAAGGTGTTGCCAGTCAGCCAAAACAGCAGCCTTTGTTCACTCTATCACTAATCTTCTACAAACCGTTAGGATGAAGCGCATTGTCCTTATGGTGGCAATGCAGATTAGAGGCATGCAGGGAAATGAGCCACGGGACAAAATGTTGTGAAATTAACTAGTCAATGTTAACAAAGCCAGCTGACAAACAACATTCAGTCAAGGAAGCCGTCGGTAACCCGATGGTGTGTGTGTGTGTGTGTGTGTGTTTGCACACGTGTGTGCTGATACTTTCTTTGCGTGCACGTCGGTGAAAAACAAAACAAAACAGTGCAATTACATAACCACAGTCCCAACAGTAAATGGAGTTTACTGTGTATTGTCTTAGATCACGAATGAAGTTTATTATTGAGGACGCATGTCTCCGTCTCTCTCGCAGACAACATGTCACTGGTACATTCGTCATGAGCCTTCCTGCAGCTGCTCTGTAAAGTGAAAGCAGTCATATTCAGAACACGATGTCCTTGGTTGGTTTTTTATAAAGGGAAGTGGCTGAAAACCACCTACACACCAGCCTTCAAATACAAAAAAAAAACATTATTTATTGTAGGATGTTGTGTGTCTGTTGATAGTGAAAGGTAGCTAAGCTAAAAAGATTTTTTTTTTTTCATGACAAATGTCTTAGATTTTTTTTAAACTTCAGTTGATACGGTTAATACTGGTTATATAAATACTTCCTCTGATAACTCATAAGTAAAGTTTTGCTTGAATAAACTAACCAGCGCAATGAAGTGTCAGCAGGAGTCTGTGTAAGAAGGGAATTTCACTCTGCATTCAAATGTTGCATGAAACCCATTTGGTGAAAGGGTATGTTCAAAAACATAACCCTGTCTGCATGTATATGAATTATCTGTACTCTCCAGTTATTTATTTTGATGCTTAAGTACCTGGTCACGGTTGTTGTATTGCCCACTTTATCTTAAATCCCCCAACCTTTGCAGAAGACACAACTGAGGAAAACTGTATTCTCATACGTCTGATTTCTCAGCTTCCTCTTTTCAATATTTGGGATCCAGCTCTGTTCTATTATTGTAATGTCCATGGAAATAAATGTGTTTGCCCTAAAAAGAAACAGAGTCACATAGAAAGAAAGACAGATTATTGAAAAAAGATGACCTGATGAAGTGCAAAGTGAATATCAGAATGGGACGAAAGGTCATTTAAGTGACCTTGAATGTGGCAGGGTTGTTGGAGTATTTTGGAAACTGCTGATCTACTGGGATTTTCCCACACAAATATTTCTAGGGTTTAAAGAGAATGAATGAAAAAGAGAATCTATCCATCCTTTTTTATGTCAGAGGTCAGAGGAGAATGACCAGACTGCTTTGAGTCAACAAGAAAACAACAGCAACTCAAAGAATCGCTCATTACAAAGCATGCAGAACAGCATCTCTGAGTGAACCTTAGTATTGTTGCTAACCACTGTGTACTCATCTTCTTAAGGCTGCTTCCAGTGGGATGTCACAAAGCTCAAATTATCTCCCGCTGGTTTCTTGAACATGACAGTGAGTTCACTGTACTCAGAGTGCCTCCACAATCACCAGATCTCAATCCAGTTGAGCACCTTTTGGATGTGGCAGAATGGGTGATTGACATCATGTACAGCCAGCAAATCTGCAGCAGCCGTGTGATGCTATCATGTCAGTAAGGACCAGATTGTCTAAGAATTGTTCCCAGCACCTTCTTGAATTGTTGCTATGAAGAATTAAGGCAGTTCTAAAGGCAAATGGGATCTAAACCACTACTAGTGTGTGTGTGTGTGTGTGTGTGTCCTGGTGTTGAGGAACCAGGGCATACTGATGAGAAGTGGGCTACTAGAACAAGGCTACGGCATAAGTAGGGAAGGGATGAGCACACGGAACTGTTGGAATGCTACTTCACATAGGCCATCTGTGGATGCTTTTTCTTACTGTACTGTACCTATGTTTCCGTGCCTTTGTAAGGGCTCCATATGTTAAAATTATTATTATCCTCTTTAATTCCCCTTTTAATTTTCATTCTCCTGGGAAATGATAAAAAGATATGTACACTAAGGAAAAGAGAGAAAGAGAGAAGCCTTCTGTAAAACATTGCACTCATCTAAGGACACACGCAGATACACACACACAATGACTTGTGATTTATCCCAGTTGTCTCTAGAGCCCAGATGCAAATCAGTAGAAACAAACAGTGGAGGCACGCAAGCAGCAGCCGTCTGGGCGCTTTGCCAGTCCGTGAAAAGGAGACAGAATGTGCCAGGGACAGGTGAGGTCACGCTGCTTTCCTACTCAGCAGGTTTAATAGGCATCGTTTTGAAAGAAGGCGTACGTGAGCTGTGGAAAATGGAAATAATACAAAGATGTAGAATAATATCTGATGACATTTAAATCAGTGCAGATGCGGGTGACACTATATAGTGGAAAAGAGAAGGATTATAGAAAGTGAGTCTTTCAGTTCACTTTCCTTTGTTACAAAAGTACTTCATGTGCTTCATAGTTGCAGATACCTGTGTCTACATGTAAAAGCATTTTTGTTTCTTACAGTTTGACTCTTGGTTTAATTTTGAGGGGAATTTATTTTCCTACTCAAATCCAGACTAGCTGAAGTTATGCAATTAAGAACCATATCCCAAAAAATTACATTTGCTGTATTTATTATGTAGGACTCAGTGTAACAAAGGTTATTGCAGGATGATACATTAGAACAAGGTATTGGATGCATTTAGACAAGACATACTGCAGACACTTTTGCAATCAGTTGCTCACTCTCTGAGAAATGCATTTAATATGCTTTTTTTTTAAATATTTTTTTCTGTGTCATATTTAAAATCTCAGGCATGTTGGTTCTTACTGTGGCATAAGCCAGCATGCAATTTAAATATCTACCTCTAGGCGGCTCACTGGTACAAGATTCTTCACTCATTGTTTTGCATGGGAGAGCTGAACAACTATGAAGTTTCTTTAATGTTTTATTTAACAAGCATTATTGATAATTTAGGACATGAATTTCTAAGTTTATTAAGAGCTGAGAAACATAAAATGCACATTCTTCCACACACGCACCCCATGGTACAATTAAGCAGTTCATATCCAATCATGTTCTGGGGAGTATATAATAAAACTAAAAAAGCCCAGTTAAATCTGATTATATATTAAGATGGCAAGATGAAGAAGAAGAAAAATCTCAATTTGAAAGAGGATTTATTGTCGTGTCATGGATGGCAGGAGCCTCATAAAGATGGCCCATGATTGTAATGCATTATGTAGGGGGAAACAGCATGGGACATCTCTAAGTGACAAATTCAATATAAGACATCAACAGACTGTCAGCAAAAATGGTCCATAGGCAGTTACATTAAGATGGATATCAGAGTGGGTTAAAGTGCATGAACCCCTTTTTACAAAACAAATGCATATATAATTTCAGAAGTGCAAAAACTACATAGGCCATGATCTACAGGGACATAGAATAATGTGGTATGGTCAGATAGGTCATCCTTATCATATTGTTGACAAATGGGTGAGTGCATGGTAGGCATACATTAAGAAAATGGTACATTAAGATGTTAGTGAGCACTCCTCTTTACCATCTTCAAAATACCAGAGCTCCAGAGATTTGAAGAATCTATGCCAAATTGTGGGTGAGTTGTTTTGGTGACACATCATGGGCCAACACCTTACTAAGACACTTAATGTTATGTTGTTCATGCCGGTGTAATTGCTTTGAAAAGAATGTTGAAAACACCAGCTTACGGTACAGGTTCTAATGAATCAGTGCTCTAATGATTCTCATTCTATACACTTAATCTATTACAGCTGGGATGCTACATAAATGCCGTCACCTGGCTATGAAACAGGAAATCGGCACTAATCTGGGCTCAAAATTCAAAGAAGTGGAGACTTGGATAAACATTTAAAACAGCTGTGCTGGAACTCCTCTGCGACCAACTGGAACCACAGGCCTCTAGAGGGCCCACTAATACTACCTGTGCTACCTGTCGCTTTAGGGAAGTTGTGTCAGTGGCTTAGAAGTGGAAGTCTTGCATACCTTTTAGAGACAGTGTTGCACGCTATTTTAAATCTACCCCTTCGCCCACAATTTATGCTCGTCTTTGATAGAGCTAGTTTTACCCGGGACTAAAAAAAAAGTAAATAAAACTTTCACCCGTGGCAGTAGTAAATGGGTTTCACACATGTGTCCAAGGGCAGAACACTGGTCAAAGCTGGGGTGAGAATGTGTG
Organism: Pterophyllum scalare; assembly: GCA_024447675.2. Classification (NCBI taxonomy): domain Eukaryota; kingdom Metazoa; phylum Chordata; class Actinopteri; order Cichliformes; family Cichlidae; genus Pterophyllum; species Pterophyllum scalare. Next base: position 139,239 of record JAMQGT020001163.1, on the reverse strand, counting down.
AAAATGAATGAATATGAAGTAAGGTGTTGCTGGCAAAAATATGCATCCTGAATGATGTTTTCCTGGTGGTACAAGGGTTGAAAAAAACAACTCTGCGCCTGTTAATGAACTGAATGTGTGGTGTTAGAGACAGATGACATTTAAGTAACTCCAGTGGAGCAGCCAAACTGGGTTGTGCCAGTTTGCCTCCTTCCTATATCCTGGCAAGTGAAGTGTAAGCCAGGTTTCTGCATCTGCTTCCTTTCTCTGACACACCTGTTAGAGTCAAGCTTACCATTAAACACGTGTTGTCCATCCTTAAAAAAAACAGGCAGGCAAGCTACAGAAAAACATGAATGCTTAAACTGGACAGCATGCACTCGCATTTTGTCATTAATTTAGGTTCAACTGTCAGTTTTCCACATTGAATTTTTTTTCGACACTGTCAGCAGTGTTGCAGCTCATGTTGCAACTAGACCTGTATCTTTACAACTTAATGCCAGCTTTCAAGGACTTTTTAACTTGCACACAAACAAACACTGCTTGGCCCTGATTTTACAGTTCCCATAAAAAGCTGCTTTTTGGGGGGGGGATGCTAATCTCACCCAATCTCTTTTAATTTGCTTGGCTTTTAGTATACCCATAGGAGACTCCTCTCCTTGGCAGCCAAATAAGCCCCTGCTTGGACTTTGATGGTGCCAAACTGCTTGGAGGAAACTGATTTTGTTAAAGCTGAAAAGAGCACTATGAGGCTAAACCGTTTCCCTGAAATCAGCATACACACAGAAGACATCAGCGGTGTGTGAATTGCTGGTGGAAAACCCCATGGATTCAGTTTCACTTTGGTAGTCTGCTGGGAATGTCATGTGAGAAATACCACATTGGCAAAGATTACAGACAGTTGTTGGAAAAGACGTTCTTTGTGAGCAAGGTGAGGGTGCAGGATAGAATTAGAATAAGGTATTGTCTGTGAAACAACTCTAAAAATGCTAAATACACTGAATCTATTTAATTAAAGACTTTAAAATCAACACAGTCCCACAATCCATTTACAAACTTTATTATGTAAGACACATAGTGGCAGCTCTGGGTTGGTTCCATGTGATCTTTTTCAATGCATTTCAAAAGTGCTGCTGGAGGTAGAATCACATCATTTTTTCTTCACAGGAAGCAGAGCCACCCTAAGGCTTGGTCCTTTGGCGGGGGTCGTTTCGCCACAGTTCTTGATGGTTCTCACAGATTGGGGAAGTTTGCGGTCACAGAAAAGTTGCCTCAGTGCCTCTCTGCTGCACATCACATCTACTGGGCGTGGTGAGAAAAAACGTCTTTAGATGTCACCTCATTGTCACATGGTACACTTCAGCATTTCAGAGAGGTATAAAGCCTGGAAGAGTTATTCTTGTGCTCACAGCACACCAGTGCTGCAACAGAACAGCAGGTTGAGTAAGCGTGTTATTGTGTAGCATTGCTTGGTATTTTGTAAAATAAGAAATTTCCAGTTTCCTTTTTTTTTTTGTTGCTGTTTTTTTTTTCTTTTTCTTTTTCAGTGAGGCTTGCTTACTTTCAAAGACGACTGTGTGCATTCACAAAAGCTGCGTGAACTAAACTTGAGGTTTTAAAATTGAGATTTTTTTTTTTAATCACATACATTGAAAGGCTTTTTTGTTTTCCTTTCTGTTTTTCCTCCTTTAAAGGGCAGACTCCTTTTTGAGAAGATGCAGCTAGAATAGAAGGAACTCACTATTGTTGATATTCTTGCATGATGGTTGGTTGGGGTGCAAAGGTTTATGCCTGTGATTAAATGAATGCATCTGCCTCCTGCCTTGTTCATATATTAAGTGTTGCCTTTGTGTAAAGTTCATGTATTTGTGCATTTCTGTATCCTTTAGTGAAAACTGCTCTGCGCTGTCTGGGCCAAAGATGTGAGCCCCAAAACAAACACCTCAAATCACAATGTCCCTCCTTTGTTTTTTATTCTCCTTGCAGATTGCAGGGGATCATTTACTAAACTGCTAAGAGCCCATTTTAGATTTCTTCATAAAGATTGTAGTTGTATAACTTTGTTTAACTACCGCCTTTGTGCCACAACAGCCGCTGGAGAAGTGAAAGGGTGTAATTTGTCAGGTAGTGAGGCAGTTGGCATGCTAGTCAAAAAACACACTTCGTGTTCTGTATAAAAGCGTTTCATAAAGCAGTACAGACTTGAAGTAAAAAGGTCCTAATACCACGAAAATGTTTTTCTTAAGATGATGACACGTTAATGAAAAAAAAAAACATTAAAACATGCACTGATCAGATGCTGTTTTATAACATGCACAGACACAGTCACAGACAGACACACACTGACACGCACAAACAAAATGTGTTGATCAGAAACAAGAATCAGCATGTGGTTCTTGTTATGTTGCTTTACATGAACACATCTCTCAAACATGTGTTTGGGCAGTGCTCTATTGCCATACCTGTGAAGCCAGACTGACATGTCATCACTTCAGGATTACCACCTGAACTGGGCGTCGGCTCACTCAGCTCAACCTTGCTGTGATCTCAGCTGGGATAGCAGGTGAGGCATGGCGTGCCGTAATGCAGACGCACTCAGGGTCACATAGAGCACAAACATAAAAACACAAGCAGGGACATTTAAAAAAACAAAACAAAACAAAAAAACAGGCACAACACTGCTCTTTCTGTCCCTTAAGTTTGGAAAGTAATTGCAGACAGCCTATATTATGTCTTAAGATGAACTTGTTTTTTTAAGTTAAATTAATTTCTGCTTCATTGATTTGAGTTTTACATAAGATAATCTTTTGTTTATCCATTATTTCTGGAACTTTTTCTTTGGCCACTTAAAAAAAGTACAGTAATTGTGCACATGCACGCACACGTGAAGCCAAACTCCAGAATGCACACTTATTACACACGTTCTCACCTGCTGCTGCACTGGTCTTGACTGGCTGGAACAGTCCTAGCAGTGGCTGAGTAGTCCTCCCTCCAGGGAGACACTGGTAATTGGTCATTTGTTTTTTCACCTGTCGGGGGACATTATGTAACTTAAGCAAACTGCCAGCAAGGTCACAAAATCTCATTTGGGGGCAAACAGTGGTCCTGAATGTACCCACTGTTAGTGAGACAGCTCTGCTAATGTGGTTATGAAACAGTTTCCTAGATGTGTTTGGTTTTTGTTTATGATTTTAAAATGTAATAAAGTGTAACCACATCATAAAAACTTATGTGTGTAAGTGTGCTGGTAGATAAACTGTAATCAAATAAAATAAACAGTGTGTCATTAAAAAAAGTCAATATATTGTATTGCTCAATTGGATTAAGAGCATTTGAAAAAAAAAAGCATGCTTAAGAGCCTCCATAGTAGATTATATAGCTGTGGTTCAGCAGTTATGCTGTGTAATAGATTGTGCAATGTTTAGAGATACAGCAACAAAAGTACAAAAATAATGTAATATATGGTGCTGTGAAAGTTTCGAGTCACTCTTCAAACTTTCTCATCATTTCTTTAAGCTTCTTGAAGGACATTCAGAGCTCTTCTGTGGATGTTGGCTCCCTTTTGTTCTGTTCTCTGTCGAGATCTGATCCCACACTGCTTCAATAACAGGTCCGAGCTCTGGGGAGGCCAGTCCATGACTGATAGTGTTCCATTGCGTGCTTTTCTATCCAGGTATGCTTTTACTGCATTGGCACTGTGTTTGCAATCATTATCATGCTGAAGGATGAAGCCACTGCATTCTAGATGGTATTGTATGGTGGATCACAATCTGTCCCATTTTTCTGGATTCATAATTCCATCAATTTTGATAATATCCCCTGTAGACACTCACTGTTGTTCCTCTCGCTTGACCTCCTCCATACATACTGATGAACCAAAAACTCCATAAGACCTGACTGAGGCTTCAGTGAACAGTATCAACTGAAGGACCAGATGCACCTCTCAGGTCTTATGCCAGGTCTTTTCTGGGTTTTTTTCCCATTTCTTAAGGACATGACTTTGTGATACTGTTCATCAGCTGTAGATATTTTCTGCACTAGTCCAGTTTTCTCAGAACCTTTAAGGCCACACTGCACAGCACGTATTTGCTAACTTTGGTATAAAATGCTGTTTTAATACCTGTGTTATTTTTGGCATTTTTCATAGATTCAAGTAAAGAAATGGGAACAAATGATGTTTTTCTGCAACAGGCTGCAAATGACAAAGTGTCTAAAGATACAACTGTTCGATGTTCAAAGAAAAACTTTGAAGAAATCCTGGGGAACTATTGTTCAAGACCTCTTTAAAAATGACAAGAACATCTGAGGGTGACTCAAGACTTTTGTACAGTACTGTATCCAACTTCTAAAAGTAACAAAAAGTGGCAGAAAGACTTACCTAGAGCAGTCATTCTGCAATTGTTGACTGGAATCTCAGCACAGTTATGTAAGACATTATGTTAACCATTTTTCCACACCTTCAGATATGCTGCTTTCATTTCATTATGCATACTGAGCAAACGCAACTGCTGGTATTGAAAAAAACAAACAAAACAAAAACATCCTGGTAGGGAAAAAAAAGAGAAAGATTTACATTCTACTACTGTCATGTTTGATTTTCATCCATCTTCTTCTGCCTATCCAAATTAGGGATGCAGGGGAGCTGGAACCTATCCCAGCTGCCATAGGGCAAGAGGCAGGGTACACGCTGGACTGTCACAGGGATAACACAGAAATACAGAAAGCCATTCACACTTACAACTATGGGCAGTTTAGAATCACCAATTAACTTAATCCCATATCTTTGTACTGTGGTAGAAAGCCTGACTACACAGAGAGAACATGGAAACTCCACACTGCAAGGCACGGCCAGATGGTTGATTTGAACCCAGGACCTTCTTGCTGTGAGGCAGCAGTGCTAACCAACCCGCTACCATGCTGCCCGTGTTCGATTTTTTTCTTCTTTCCATCAGTATTGCACCAACATCTGACATTCCAAGCATTGTAAAATCTTAGGCAATATTTGCAATTCAGGTTATCAGGGGTGAAATTTATAAAAGTTATTTTCTTCTACCAGAGAAAGGAAATACCACTAACTGCGAAAGTGCTCCATGTGGGCTGGCACCTGCCTCTTAGGCTGTTGAGTCAGAAATCCAATTTACAGCAGTTTTATTTTATTTTATTGATTATTTCTTGCATCAGATATCAGACAGGCAGGTTGTCCATCCAATATCATTTAAAAATGCATGCACTGCAATCTCACTTAATATATCTCAGAATGTTCTTAAATACAGTGCTTAACAAATTTATTAGACCACCTGAATAATAGATGCTGCAGTCAAAATTGTCTTCAAAAGCCAAACTAAACTTCAAATAAATCAACCCTTCTGAATAAATCAATACACTAAAGCATCAAATCCTGCTGTACTGTCAGAAGCCCCTAGGCTAACAGACATATGCACAAGGTGTCCTTGTCCATGTTATAATGTACTGACCACAGCAAAGAGCTAAAGCTCCTGGTTACAGCTCTGCACAGTAAATTGTAGAAGGGCCAGTGCTATAAACCAACTGGAACATGCTGCAGTTAATATCCTGGGAGTGAGAAAAGACTAAGCAGTCCAAATCAGCTTTAAATCACCAGTGAAAATGACCTTCTTATTCTCTCCTTCTTGCATTTTCAGCTGATACCTCTGCGCCCCCCCCCTTCTCTTTTCAGTCCTTTCCTCTCAAAATAAGCACTTGTTTTGAAATTTTTCCTCTGTGGGAGGTTTTTGACGAAGGCTCATGAGGTGCTGTCAGTCATACAGCATTGTGAATGGGTGAGTAGCTTTTACCAGACACGTACAGGGTTGTTAGCTGTCTGGATCACAGGACTTAACCCAGGAGAGAGTAGGAGCTAATAAGGGTTTAGAGGTGGGAAACTGTCATTTTTAAGAAGGGCTTTAATGTCCTAGTCAGAATGAAGTGGTATTCAACAATGTCCTGTTGTCATGCATCAGCGTGCACATATAGAACAGAAAATAATTTTCACTAGGATTGTGTATTAAAATTGCAACTGTTTAATCAACAATTTGCATAATTTTGCCTCAGATTATTAAATTGTAGGTGACCATAGAAAGTATGTAGTCTAATTAAACAGGTTGTATATGTATATGTGTGTGTGTGTATGTAAATATATATATATATATATATATGTATATATATATATATATGTATCATTTTTGCCACTGTATGTCAAATGGGCCCATGTCAGCAGGAAAAGGATTGGGCACAGCACTGGAAACAACTCCTTCCTGAGTCAGGAGTGTATAAACACTCACAGACGCCCACAAATGTAAATGCACACAGCTGTAGCGTGGCGCTTCAGATGCACACAATATGGCTCACCTTACCTGTTATACTTACCAAGGCCAGGCTGGAAAATGCTGTGCATCACACACACTTCAAGTCTTTTCTGTTTCCTCTCTTGAAGGTTGTCTGGCTCTAAACCCTAATAAATGGCACTAAATTAATTTTGAGCTACTTTGTGGAGCATGAATGTCAGTCTGAGTAGCACAGGTTCAATTTCAGTTCAACAAATCATTTCACTTTCTGCACTTTTCAGGTTTATACATTTTTCAGATACACGTTGAGCCTTTGATGCAATATAATCCTGTTTTGTCAGGTGTCACCTGTGTCTCCCTATTATAGAAGAGCTTCCCTTTAGCATTGCTGCCTTTATGCAATATTGGCAATGAAAAGAAGATGGTCTCCTTTATAGACATACAACGTTTGCTCTGTTAGTTGGATAGTGGGGGTGGCATAACTTGCAGTTTTGTCAACTAAGAGGCCAAGAGGTCACATTTTTGTTCCTTTATTTACTTTTTGTTTGGTTGTTTTTTTTTTCACTAGCTGATTGCGATCAATTTTTATTCACTTTTTCCTTTGACTTTTACTTGCAGGTTAGGTGTAGTCTCTAAAATCTACTTGGTTAGATTTAAGCATGCAAATCTCCTTAGTTAGGTTGACGCATTTGGATGTGATTTGGATTAAAATACGCCTTCAGATCCCTCCCGCTATTCCCGTAACCCAATGTGCCATGCCACAGATGCCAAAGGACACCTTTTGCATAAATGATCCACCCCAGCAGCTTTCTCTGAACAACCTTGATTAATGCCCAGGCAAGAGTGTGCTGGTTGAGCTGTTGCACAATGTGTACAAAAGGGAAAGTACAGGAAATGAGATGAATATGGTGATGTTACACAGTGTGCTCAATCTACAGACTGTTGATGCTCCATATTGTTCATGTGTTATCATTAGTATTGGTAATGGTAGCTGTTATTCTAGGGTTGGATATAAAATTTAAAAAAAAAAAGTGTAATGTCACTGTTTTATTGATTGCCCCAGCTGTTCACCTGTATAATCTCCTGTGTGTTTAGTGTAGCTGCCTGAGACGTGTAATGTTATCATGAAATCTGGTCTGTTCTAGGAAGTGAGAGGGCAGGGCTCACTTACTGTTTCCTTGCAGTGAGAACATTTGCTTTATGTTTTCTTTTTTCTTTAACTCAATGCCCCTGCTATAATATCATAATCAACATGTACTGCATTTACAAATTTCAAAGTGCAGTATAAAAATGTTGTCCTGTGTGTGTAATCTTGGAATTCTTTCAGAAATTGTTTACCTGTGTTTGGAAAATGTGGGATTTTTCAGAAGCTTAATTATGGATGTGTTTTCACTGATATTAAGGATGGACGTTTTTATGGACTTTCTCCACATCCTCTGCCTTTGCAAGTGCGTTATGTTTGAGAGTTGTTTCAAGGGCTCAACGGGTTGCGATGTTTTGTGGAAGAATCAAATAATGCTTTGACATGAAGCAGGCATTTAACTTTGTTTATGATTTTCTCTGAAAGCTAACAACATGAATGGGTAGGAAAAAAAAACTACGAATGTAAAACTTTGCAAATGCATGCACTGCGAGCATAATCCTCCATATTGTGCCCCAAGGACATCAAAGTTTTATTCATTCAACGGCATCAAAAACAGCAGAATATGGAACTATCTACTAAAATCTTTGTAAATATTTTTAAATATTTTCACCATATTTTAAATTTTAGAAATTTTCCTTTTCAGTTTTTCAAAGTTCTCATTGATATCTTCCACTGAATAAGGACTAAACACAAGACAGAACAAGTCATTCACTAACATGTGTCGGTTAATATAAGAAATAATCTCAGCCTTGCTTTCCTGGAAGTCACCCATTAATCAAAATGCTTACCACAGGAAGCAGGCCTCACCGCCCAATAGAACACTAACATCATGTCATCACGTGATTGTGGAATTTATTTTCATTAATGTTGATTTAAGGATAAATGTATCTTATATCTAGCCCTCTTGCCAAATTTCATTTTCCAGTCCTCAACCAGCTTCACTGGCAAAGAACAACAACACAGAAAATTGTATCAGAGGTGACCTAGACATGCCAGACAAGTTCAAACAATAGCTGCAACAATACTCGCAAAGTCACGTTCAAGCTCCAAGAACAAATCTGTAGTTTCAAGGAAATCCATGTGTGTGTGTGTGTGTGTGTGTGTGTGTGTGTGTGTTGAATTCACAGTCTTATCTATCAGTTTAAGGTTTTGCATGGTTAATTAACTTCCCTTTGCCCTCACAAACACCTGTTCTGCCAAGAGGATAAATGGAGCATGTCTATCATTCACATGTACAACATGATTATAGCACACACTGACTTCTAAAGAAATGCAGACCTTAGTTTGTTACACATCTAAACTTATAATAAGTTTAGATCTATATGCAAACTTACAATAATTTCTGGTATTGTCAACTTCTAAGCTTGAAAACACAGCAGCAAAAATGGATTTTAAAGCTTTAAAGGTACATGCGCTCCAATCTATCAATATATGTTTTTAAAAACTCTGGGGAATATTTCAAAAAAATTAAAATTCTGCATGTTTTGAAATCATTCAAGATCATCTTTTCGTACATGTGTGAATACATGCCAGCAAAATAAATGACCTGACCCACAGAGAGGTATATCTGGCAAGTGGTGCAGGTGCTGTTGCTACCAAAAAATGAATTTTTATGCTCTGTGTGCCTGCACACGATGTCGCAATGCCACAGCACATGTCACAGTCACAATTCGGGTTGTCGCACCTAAATGTCCTCCCTCTGATACCTCGCAACAGTAGAACCCCCACACTGACAGTCTTTGCTTTGTGGAATGAATTCATACTGTACAACCTTATGAGTGTTGAAAAGGATGAGCATGCTCGCGGTCCCACTGCAGACCAGAAGTGTCGCTTTCAGGCTCGGAAAGTTTGGATTCTTCAACTGAAACCTGCTTGGTTGTATCCAGAGACCCGTCTCTCATAACAGAAATTATGACGCCAGCTTTTTTGTTTGCACAAAATGTCATATCAGTTTAAAAAAGAAGTTGATATTTAGTGTCTGATTAGGTTTGAGGTCAGCACAGTGCCAGTGGTCATAATGGAAATCAAAATAGCATTGTGTCTGCCATGAGAAGCATGAGAAGACGAATATCAGCCAAATGTCGTTGCACTGCATTCATTGCATTTGCACAAAAAGAGAAAAAAAAAAGAAAAAAAACTGAAATGTGTACTTTGTAAAAATATATTTGGTATCACCATAAGTTTCTTTTAAAAAAAAAAAAATCCTTACTGTAGAAATGAGAAATGCATTTAAACAATTTTATCCACCATGACATTCACAAGTGCGCTAATTAAAGAGCAAATTAAATGTTAACATTGGCATTCTGCCCACTGGAGAAGAAATTATTTCTAATATATATATCTAATATAACTTAGAGGTTCTGGTGGTTTCGAGGTAAACGTTGTGCGACATTGGGGTTGAGTCTGAGACTTTGATTTGTTCCAAAGACATTCTGTTTCTTTTTGCTTCTCCCCTTATGTGAAGTGGCTGTGTGGGTGTTTTTCGCAGCCTTTTGGCTGGTTCCCTGCCAATGACCGTACTTTGAACCAGCAGCAGCTGCGGTGTGAGCACAGCCAAAGCTAGATGATTAGCTATAGCAGGGAAGCAGAGACCAGCCTCTCTCTCTCTCTCTCTCTCTCTCTCTCTCTCTCTCTCTCTGTTTGTTTCCGTCTGTCTATCACCCTCAACCTTCCCTCCGTGCCTTTCTTTCATCGTCTTCCCGTGTTGCTTTAATAACACTAGAACTCTTCCAAAGAAAAGGTGACTGCCTTCCTCCTTCCAGCACGTTTATGGCTCCCAGGAGCCAAGACCTGCGATGCTGCTTTGCCAAGAACATTTTCTTTGACCCAGTTTTTTTAGTTTCAACCTAAATCCATCCCAGACTCCAATAAGTTGCAAACGTGAAACTTTGATTTTCATATGTCTCAGAATTTCCTTTGCATTTTGTGGTTTAGTGGAGTGACTCAGTGGCTCCCCAAAGACATATTTATTCAGCAGACAGTGTGGACTGTACAGTTTGTCTTGCTGGCCTTGTTAATATTTACATATCCATTGTCCCACTGCTTTTTTTCTCTCGCTCCTTTCTCCTTCTTCTTTGCCATTTCAAGACAGTTTCTCCTTTTTTCCTCCTCTTCCTTTAATCGAAGCTGTTATGTCATGGTTTGCCTGTTTTTGTTTTTCTTCTAAACATGCCATTGTTGTTGCTTCCCTGGATCTTGTTCTAATAATAGCTCTTGTGCCTCCCCTGAAAAAAAATGGTCACTAATGGACAGCAGATTTCCTCTTTTCCTGCTTTCGTGCATTTTGCTCACTGCTTGTTGTGTCTTTTAAAAATCTTGCTGAGTCAGGGACAGGGTGGGGTTGCAGCTGTATAACAACTGTGTTTGACATTTGTTTAAGGAGCAGTGCTGTACACATTCTCAACTGGTGACTGTTTAATCTGAGATGTTACAGAGTTTCTGCAGAACTAATTATACACAGGCCATGCAGGAAGAATAGAGCTCTCAACGGCGGATCAAAGCCCTTTTGATCTTAGTGATAAAAGGTGGAAGTAGTGGATCGCTTTGATACTGACGGCTTTTCCTCTCTGTTTTGAATCTTTAGTCTCTGTAAGACATGCGCTCCGTTCCATTAATTTAACGGCATCGTGTTCATTCCCGTCGTTGTGAGTTGCTTGGCTCACCAAGCATGACAGTTTGGGATAATTTTCTAAGTTGCAGTAAAGTTAAAAATTGGTTCTCCTAGTCTAACAGTCACACTTTCAGGCTTTCAGGCTTTGTTTCATAGTCGCACACTGGTCAAACTAACCTAACACCTCAAACTCGCTGTTAACTAAAAGAAAAAAAAAAGTTAAGCCTGCTTTTTCTGCACAACTAGACAAGCCATGCAAGCACGTTTAACTCCCAAATTCTAGTTTGTTTGACCTTTGTGATTGCTGTTTGTCCATGCCTGGCAAAGTGGTCCTGGGCACAGCTCAGCTGGACAAGGGAATGGTACACATGCAGCCTGATCTCTACGTGCCCCAGTACGAATCTCCAGTGCTTTCTCTGTGACAGCTGCCTCCATAAAAATTAAGTCATTAACAAATATTTAAGAACACTGTGCATCACTGCTGACCAAATTAGGCTGCAAAATACATGAAATTATGAAACCGTGCACATAAAAAGAGAGAGAGAGCAATTGCAAGAGAGGAGTTAATATGCTGAAGTGTTCTCCAATGCCGGATCTTTAAGGACAGTGTGAGCAGAGGCCACTGGGGGGAGTGGGAAGGGGGAACAGTTGTGCTTGAGCACAGTAGAAGGTAGCCATGCCTAGCGTGAGTGTGCCCTGAACATGAGGACTTTTCCACAATTAGGCATTAACACTGGGCCATAAATTTCCCTTATTCACTTTGCTCTACAATTTCGCATGCCACTGATTAGAATGTCAGTTAAATGCCCCCCTAATTGTAAAGTCTTTACCACATTAGACACAGACACTATGACAAGTCAGATTATCAAGATTTCCCAGTGACTCAAGTTTTTGACAAAATGTTGAAAAAAGCTGTATTTTACTTTGATGTTTCCAGATATTTGTAGTGGTTTTCTGATGGGTTTGTTTGTTTGTTTGTTTGTTTGTTTACATAACTGCAGGATCACACAGCTGCACAATTCAACCAAGATTGTCCATAAAGCAAGAGTCACATGAATTTATGCACATGGCCCAACAACTTCATGGTCCATCAAGAATAAATCAGCCCACCCCAGGCATACGAACACAGATACATTATCTAAAACTAAATTAAATTGTCCACTTTTCTCCAATTCTCTTCATTTTAAATCGTTATTCTTTATTGTCATGAAAGTCATCGTGGCTTGCAATTCAGCCAAAGTTTAAAAAAAAAAACTTCATACGGGCGAGTTGTGAATCATAGTTTAAAAGAATTAGTTAAAGAAAAAAACATCTTGTCTGTATGTTTACATACATATATATGTGAGCATATAACTCTTCTATATATACTAAAGAGGCTACCAAAATATAGCCTGCATTATTAGTCATTTATCATTAAATATACCGTACAAATTTGCATGTACGGCAAGTATTTCACGTGGAACTGTGGCTCTTTCTGTCCTGAGTATGTCTGAATGAAGCTGTGATGAAAAGTTCATGTGTCTGAATCACAGAATGATGTCACTCTACCAGACTGATACTGCACACAGTTCTTTACAACCCATGTCTGAAAAGGGATTAAGGCTAAATAGAGTGACACTGATGTAGGGCAATATACAGATCATTTAGAGCTCCACTTGATGAACAGTTAGCTAATTTGAGCATTTACTTTTTTTTTACCCATTTATTTTTTGGCCCTAACCAGTTGGTACTGTTTCTTTAAGTGAGTTTGGTTCAACCCAAATAAATAGGAGAGAAGAGATGCTTTGAAAAGAACTCTGGCTTATATGAGGAAAACAAAAACAACAAATCCTCATTAAGCTGACTTGAACAGCACAGTGTGGAGAAGAGGTAAAATAACATAAACCACATGGGTCCCAACCCTTACATCTCTTCCTGCATGAGCCAACTTTAGCACTCTCAGTATTTTTGTTTCTGGCATTGACGTAATGTATACCTTTTTTAGAACCATCTCATTTTCAGTGCACGCCTGTGTGTGTGTGTGCGTGTGTGTGTGTGTGTGTGTGTGCACGCCTCATCATGAATGATGCACCCACCCCTCCTCACCCCTGGCAAAGGATGTGAATTGCTGTGTTTGTCCTCGATGTGGAACATCTCCACCTTTAGTGGAAAAAAACATTATTTATATAGCCAAGCTTCCATTCATGACACTGTCAATGGGCCTGTGACTGGCCCCACTCTTGTTTTGGCTGCTAGAAGCCATCTGTTACGGGCCAGACATTTTACCTGTCAGGTTGTCGGGTCAAACTGTAAGGGAAGGGCGGGGGGGGGGGGCTGGTTATCTTGTTAACTGACTTTAAAAGGCAGACACAGCATTTGGTCTGATGTTTTACTGTCTGAGGGGAATCAATAAGTCAGTCAGCCACTGTTTCTTTCTTTTTTATGTGGGTTTTTAAACAAAACTGATTTTCAGGGTGTTGTGCTTGACCCACATTTTCAGCCATGGTTTGTCTCTTAGACAGTCTGGCAACTCCAGCAGGCAACTTGAATCCAAGCTGCTGACCTTAATGCGGTTAATCCAGGTGCCACACCATTCTAACTTTTTTAGGCTGACTGAGCCTTGGTTGAAACAGAGCAGAAAATCCTCATGTCTGGGGTATAGTCATTTTCATTTTCCATGTTAAAAACCACAAATATATAGGTCTGCCTACCAGCGAAATGATGGAAATTAGTGCCCAAAAATAGAAGCAAATGAATCTGGGAGCAGGCATACTTAGATAATGGGGAAAAGTTGAGGCTGAGGGGCATGCTGTTGAGGTGAAGTCATAGCTGGAAAAAGAAATGATGATGCCCCACCGCCCACCCACTCAAAATCTCTAAGTATACCAATAATGGGTACATGGTCCCCTCCCTAAAGAAAAACAAATAGTAACTCCGCAGCAGATGGGCGTTATTGTAATGGGAATCTGTATTGATGTGTCAAAATGAGCTTGTCCCACAACAACAAATTTAACTTTAGAAAGATTCTGATTCATGTGTGTAATAAATTCAGTTATTTGAGTACTCTTGTGACATTTCATGAAAATGAAAAGCAAACAAAAGCATAAAAACCTCTTCTGTGAGTTTGGTTTTGCAGCAGTTGACAACACTGTCTAAAGGTGAATTCTCCTGAGGGGCCACGCAGCAAAGTCAAAGCAAACAATTTATCAGTCCACTCAGCATATTTGAGATGAATAGCTTGCCTTTAACACCGTCACCTCTGATAGAGTGAAATGGATAATTCTGGTGGCGAGAGGTGGAGTAGGATGGTGAGTAGATGAATGAAACTCTTGTACCACCACCTCTGCTTCAACAGCGTCTTTGACAACCACTAGTGTTGGTTTTAAAGTCAAATATAGAAATGGTCTGCGACGTAATGAGCTGCATTTAGAAAATGCAGTGCAAATACTGTGACGGCAGAGTGGTATGACATCTTCGACGGCCAATCATCTTGTATGGATTTTTTATTTTTTTTTACCCAATACAACCAATAGTGAAGAGCCCTTAGAGGGAAAAGTGTGAGTTTCAGCAGTTCTCACCAGCAGAGTGAAGTGGTTAAAATAGGAACTTTGTCTAGGTTTTAGCAAGTCATTTCCTAAAAAAAAAAAAAAAAAAAAGGCAGATGGTGATGTGCAAACAAGAGGATTGCAATATTAGTACAAAATGTGATCACTGTTTTTACAAATGCTGCAGTCTACGCTATCTAGATTGCAACTGCAGTGAAAAATGTCAAGTCTTGCTTCGGAAATGCCGTCACTCTTCACTTCCTCTTTTTCATATTATTGTTTATAACTGCCATTGCCATAGTAGCCATATGATAGCAACGTCAAGCAGAACAAACAAACAACAACGGTGTAACAGAGGGAAATACTCAAACTCATCGTCACTGGCCGTACAGAAAACAAAACAATTCTCGGGTTGAGGCGATACATTTCACATTCAAAATAACTGCTTAAACAGCTGTTTGTGCCTCTTCAGAAAACAGTCTTCTTTTTTCCACCCTGCTTTTTATAAGCCAGACAGTTCTCACCATTTTAAGAGTAATAGGGAAGGGGCTGAGAAGGGGAGGAAAAGGCTGTCTGGGTTTGGCTCCCTTCCTGATGATGACTCAGACTAAGGGGGGTTTCCTCAGTCTGCCATCTCAGTGTTGGTTGTTTCCCCCTCTCTGTATTAATGTAACTTTTCTTCTCTCATTCTAACTAACTTCATCATTGCTCCAGTCCTCTGTGTCTATCCCCTCTGCTTTCCCTCAGAGGTACAGGCCAACAGAGATCTGTCCTTATAAGGTCTGTTAAGGGTTCTGGTGACAATAGGCTTGTGGTTGATATTTGCAAATGTGTCCTGGCTCTCCTAGGGAGCTGAGCCGTAGGTGTTTCCCGATGCTACGACTGACAGAGGCATGCAGAAAAGGGGGTAAACAGGAAGCAGATTTTTTAAAAAAAGCTCCAGAGCTCCAAGGGTTGACATCAGCGTCTCTTTTCCAACTCTTTTTCAAAGGTTTGGTAATGTTTCGTCTGTTACAGCAGTCTGGAGGAAGAAGCTTGTTAAACAAAAAGATTGCATCGCTCAGCAGGATGAGTCTGTGATTTTCAGCACAGTGAGATATTACCCTTGCTTTCCATACCTTCTCTTTATGTCCTCATGTTTCTGTTTATAGCCCATTAGACTGTCATCAACACCTTTCTGTCAGTGATCTTGGTTCACATTACTGGGCTTCTCACTCTGGATTGGAGGGTACCATTTTCATTCTGTTTGCAAAGTGATTTTGCACTGAAAATGAAACAGATACAGACTCACAGCATCTGTAACAAAAGCTAAAATCATCTCACAAAGGTTTTCCACTAACTGATTTTCACCGATGCATGTCTTCAGTTGCTTTTTGATATATCTTTTTAAGCTTTGTCAAGTATTTCAAAAAGAAAATGAAATAACAAAAACAGTGAGAAAGTTTCAGGCAGTAATGAGCATAGAGCCTTTACTCTGATATTTTTTGGGCAAGTCCTCAAGGTCAAGCCTGTCTCAGTTGAACCAGAGGGATGTGGCTCCCATGTAATGAGCAGTTAAGTGTACAAGAGCCTCTGGGAAATCAGTTGATTCCCCTTAATTATCTTTCATCTGTTCCCTCAAGGTAGGATGGTGTGCTATGTTTTAAGTAGAGAGGATGAAAGGAGGTTCTAATCTACTGTAATAAACAGAAAAGCCACAGAGAGTGTTTGACCTCCTCACAGTGGTGACTTTATGTAAATCATATTCTCAATTATGTTTTTTAAATCTATCATTTATTTTTAGATTATGTAAAATGACAGAGATTTATGAATTTGTAAACAATTTAGAAACGACTCGAGATGACTCGGAGCGACAGTGACTGCAGCGCCTGAGAACACACAAGAAAACCAAACAAACAGGATAAGCGGGAAAATAGAGCGGGAGGGGAAGCTGCAGAGGGCGGAGCTGTGGGAGTGAGATAAGTCTAAGAACAAGAGGCCTGAAATTTTTGTCTTATGATGATATGATAAAAGGATGCTCAGGTCATGTTATGAGTTAGACAGCTGATTTCTGGGTAGGCCGTGACTTGAATGCTTTCCCTGAAAAAAATGGCACCTCCCTCTATTTGCGTTGTAAACTCATGCCACCCTGGGCACACACAGTTGCCATGGATAAGCATGGTGCTGTTGTTGTTGGTGTTAGTAACTAACCAGACATGGGGCAGCCAGCGCAAGCTGTGTGACTCATATAGAGAGTAACACCCCACCCCCCACCACCACCCAACGAAATGTTGAGAGACGGCAGAGATGACATGATAGGTTTCTCTTTATACAGCATTAGTGTTCAAATCAGTTTCTGTGATGACACCCCAGCCATTGTTACCTAGTAACTGCTGTCATTCGTGACTGTATATGTAAATTTTCCCGCCTTCATTGAAATATGAAGCCTGATGACTTACTTACCATCGTAAGATTTTATTACGCAATGAAGACATTTGCTTAAACCTCAGTAAGTGAGGAATCACTGGCAAACAGCAAACAATGAATGCTGTTTCGAGGAGTACACTGAACCTCAGTGCTCTACTATTTTTGAAGTAATCTGTGACAGCAACCTTAACAATTACACAGGAATATACACTTAAAGTGCCAACGAAACATAACACAATAAACGTCATCCACTTGTGTTGAACAGAGTAAACAGTGCCAGATGGCGCTGACAATACAATAGCCTCACTGGCAGCAACGAGAACAGAGGACACTTCAAACAAAATGAGACATTACCGGGAAACAGGCTCTTAAACACATAGGTCAACTTGTCGCATTGCATTACTGCTGTTGCAAAGCTTTATCCAAAAGACTTTGACACACCGTTAGCTCTGCCAGGATGTTTCCGATTTTCCACCAAGATGCTGTTCTGACTGTGTTTCCTGAGGACATGTTAGAGTGTCACCATGCATCATGTAGAGGTGGAGGCCAAACAAGTATCACAACTATAACACTAGTGAACTAGCCTTGTGGTGCACAAGATCATGTTCCTCTTATCCGTTACACTGTTCCACTTCAAGGAGGCTCAGTGTAGTGTTTGTAGACTGTGGCTAGCCACAATCTGGGCAATGTTGGAGCTTACATAAGCTGTTGCTTAGTGAAAAATAAATAAATAAATCAAAATCAGAGGTCATCTTGTCCAATAAACCATATTCTACAGACCAGAGAAGGAAACTGTTTCTGTGATTCTCTTTAAGTATTCACTTACCAAGGTTGTTGCAGCTACTCTATATGTTTGCATTTCAAAGTCATATTCAGTTTTAATCTAGGTCATTATGTTTTGGATGCTGTTTTTTTTTGGGGGGGGGGTCATAATAATATTGTAATTAATATGTCAGGCCTTACATTGGCTCCCTGGTTACCTAACTACCAATCAATTACTCCAAAACTAAAAGGGCTGAAGCAGTAACCTCTTTTCCATGCCCTGTATTTTTCTGAACCCAGGTTATCCCGTTGTGTGCTTAGTGCCAGACATTAGCCGCGTGTGTTTACATTCCCATCTGTCTGCAGTCAGACACACCACACACAGCCAAAGACCGACTCAAGGCCATGTACTTTGAAAACACAGACTGATGCATAACTAGTGGTATGTCAAAGTGCAGCACACATATTCATGCTCATATAACTGGATCATTATTTAGTGCTGCATTTTAAACATGTCTGTTTACATAATGCCAGTGTAAGGTAATGTAATAACTTATGTAAGGATATATATAAAAAACAGTCCAGAGTTCTCTGTAATCACTGACTAATTCTTTTCTTGGCCAAACACAGAATAGTGCCTCATAAAGATGGTTACCTGATAAATGGAGAGATATAGCCTAAATTGTTTCCAACAAAAGCAAACCTTTGAAATGAAGGTTCATTTTCATATTTCAAATTAGAGTTTACACATATATGTGTGTGCATGTGGGTATTACTACATTTGTGTTTATGTATATTGCCTACAGAGGATGCACAAATGCTGATTAGATGATACAATTTTATTATTTAATTCATCTGCCAAGTCCTGCTTGCTTATAGGACTGCACAAAAGCCAGCAATCAGAATGTCTGGTAACTTTATTTAAAAATTAGGAAACAGGGAGGAGCTATGCTTTCTGTTTTCCAGTGTTATTCACAAATTGGGTCTGCGAGTGCAAATGACAAGTCAGACTGCTTCTGAAAAAAGTGTATGAGGTGTTTTCGAGAGGCAACGCTGCTTGTGCTCAGAGGCAGTGTTGGTTGGAATTCACTCTCCAAACAACACTGAAGCCTTTGGTTTAGACATGAGCTCATCATTCTTCCTGTTGGATAATTGGAAGCCTCTTATCTGTAGCACTTTTATTACTTATATATCTATCTACACTTACAAGGGAAAAAGGTGGACCAAAATAGAGCTCTGTTGTCAATAAAAAGCACCCATGGAAAAAAGAATTATCCTGACACAAACTTATCCCAGTGTTTCTTTCCTTCATCCACACTTAGATTCAGCGCATGCCATCAAAACAAATGTATTCCTTGTGGGTGGCTATTTTAAGACTACTGGCTCAAATGAGGATGACTATTCATTTCCTTTCATTTCTCACATCTGACTGTCGCCAGCTGTGTCTGAGCTTGTCTTGGTCTCCATGGAAGTGATGGTAGAGGGAAACCCATAATCAGCAGAGAAAATCTGACTAAGAGATTCCTCTTGCTTATGACAGCAAACCAACAGTATCCCAGAATAGACGTTCTTGAGCCTTAAGGTTTGGTTTGTTCCCTTATGCCCTGATTCACAGAGTGGGGAGGGAGCATGTGGGGGTGTGTTATGCGTAACAGAGATAGCTGGACATGATTCTGTGAGGCACTTTTTTTCCCCAGGCCTTTTGCAAAGAGAGATATAAAAAGATGGGGAAGTGGGTCACACCCTGACCAACTGTGGAAACCTATCTCATCACAGATGTGTGTCACTAGGAGTCCTGGCACAGCTTCTTTCAGTAGAAAAGCTGGACAAAGCTGATATCACCCAGTGCCTGGTGGCTATTGTCCAAAGAGTGTCAGTAAGGCCTGTCCGAGCAGCCAGAAGCAGTAATTCCAGTTAGACTCATTTAAACAAGCTGATGGATTATCTCCACTACTGCAATGGGCTTACGATAAATAAACCTTGGTTCAAAGTGTAGCTCTAATCATGTACCAGTTATGCAATAGGTTCTGCAAAACCCATGGATTTAGTTGATCAGCTATAACCTTAAAGGCTAGTTAAGTTTAGCACGATGTGTGTAGCTGTTCAAATAGTCTGTGAGGCCTTGAAGCAGTCAGAGACAACAGTGTCCCTCTGTTGTCAACCAGGGGGGATGTGCAAAGTTTCAGCGTGGGGGAAAAAAAAAAAAAAAACATGCAAAAACAATTTTACAAAAAAAAAAGCACAGTTTGCTTATGAATGCTCAAAGGAATCTGTACTCTGACCAGATTATATCTAAAAATATGGGTGCACTTTAGGGCTTCTATTTTGATTTACACAGAATTCTGTTGTGCAGATCTTTTTATCATAAACATAGTCTGCAGTAGAAAACAATAATTAAGATACTGGCTTTCCATGTTTTGTATCAACAAAGGTGTTATACATGTAAGGTACAGAGAGGACAGTGAGAAAGGCACAGCGTTAATGACATGCAGTACTACGTTCTAGAGAGTTACATCAAAAGAAACCTGGATAGTGCAGCATTACATGGTGGTCTTCTATATGATGATCAAAGACTGGCAGGTGGGCATACTTGACTGTGCAGTGTGCAATTTACTGCCCTGGTACATGATTTAGAGGGAGAGAATGGGGGGTTAGCTGCACCTTTGGGTGGGTGAAGGAGTTTTTACAACCTCAAATTTCAAACAATCAAACTGTCACTTTTGTTTTGGGCCACCAACATGCAAAACACTTGTGGGATTTTAATTTAACTTATAGATTTTTCTTTTTTTTTAATTACTGACTATTGCCTTTATGCATGAGAACCTTAATGCATGCAAGTTAAGCAGATCAAAGCCCTGGAGGAACTGCTCTAAATTATAGGATTTCCCTCAATACTGAGCAGCCAGATGTGTCGCCTGAGCACACAGCACAATATATATTGTTTAGACAAGACTCTGTTTTGGATAATATGAACCAAGCATAACACTATGTCCCACTGCTGTGGATATCTGAAAAGAGCAGCAGTGTCTTCTTTCTTTCTTTATCATGATTTGTATTTTTTTCCCGGTCTGACTCCTTAAACCACCTGATGGGAAGTAATAGAGAGCACAGCAAGACCTTTACATTGTACATTGTGTTTATTTGGGTTTAAGTAATATTAGCTTAAGGGAATCTCTGAAGCTTGTGTCTCTACATGCACCTCCAGCTGAAATGCTACCTAAGACTGGTTTATATTCTAGATGCAGAGGTTATGGTCTGCAAATGCATCAGGAAAGCAGTTCAGTTACACTGATCATATGCTTTCCATGCAGGTATTCAGTTTGACCTCTTATTGTGAAACAGCTATTGCAAAGTAAACTAAAATAAAAGTGTGGTTATAGTATTTTAATCCTCACGCCTTACCTACGTAGCCTTACCCATCATGTTTGTGCCAAGGAAGTTAAGCTTGTCCTGGCAATGATGACAGTCATTCCTTTAATTGGTGTGAACCAAAGGATAAACACTAAAACCCCGTCACCACCGGGCACTAACAAGCACTCCACTATTATAGAAACCAGTCCAACAGATTTGCTCATTTAACTAATCCACACAGCTTCAGCTGCAAAATACAAGCTATTAAGTAATTGAGCAAGTTTATACTGAGCCACCATTGGTGTAAGCGAACCAAAGTTTTATACTTTATGTTTGTACTGGATGTGTTTGATACTACAGTAAGAATGAAATTCTAAAGGCCAAAACATGTGAATTTATCATCACCACCATAATAGCTAGCACCAATAATATACTTTGGGAACTATAGCTCAGAAGATTAATTTTACACCCATTTTACAACTGAATCACAAATGTTGTTGGTGCAGTTCTAAAGTGACGCAATCTTGCATCTTTAGCAACTGACTACTCAGGCAGTGGAATGCGGCCTGTTTGTCTCTGACTTTCTCTGACCACAATATTAATAATGCAGAAAATCTGATTTGGTGATATTGTATCCATACATAATAAAATAATAATAACTTTGTTCGTATAGCACTTTTGAAAACACAGAGTTACAAAGTGCTTCACAGTTTGGGTCAAAGCCACACATAAGTATATATGTTACAAAGACACAGAAACATAAACAGACATATACTCAACCATATGGTCAGACATTCATTCCAACACACACACACACTTCAACACACACAAATAGCTGCAAAATATGCCCCAGGTTAAAGGGGAAAAGATTCCCGGAAAGCTGACCTATGAAAATATGTTTTCAGCAGTCGTTTAAAACAAACCACAGACTCAGCCGACTTGATAGGCTGAGGAATGCTTTTCCAAAGTTTGGGAGCCTCAAAAGCACGATCACCTCTGGTTTTAAAGTTAGAGTGTGGAACAGTTAGGAAACCCTGGTTAGAGGATTGGAGAGGCCAGCTGCAGTGATAAGGTCTCAGTAGCTCTAATATGAGAACAGAGGCCTGTCCATGTAGATCTTTATATGTTAATAACAGGATTTTAAAATGGATTCTGAATTTCCATGGGAGACGGTGAAGGGACGCAAGAATAGGGGTGATATGTGAACACTGGCTAGGTTTTATTAGCAGCCTTGCTGCTGCGTTCTCCACCAATTGGAGATGGGCTATGAAGGACTGAGATGCGCACGTAAAAAGTGAGCTACAGTAATCAAGGTGGGAGAAAATTGAAGTGTGTACTAAAAGTTCCAGATGATCAAATGATAATAAAGATTTTTTTTTTTTTTTGCTATATTTCTGAGGTGAAGGAAACAAAACTGGATGAGCGTTGAGATGTGAGATCCAAAATTCAGGTGTTGCTCAAAGATGACACCAAGGTTCTTAGCAGATAATTTGATGTTATTGGAGAGGGGGCTGATGTACTGACTAACCTCTTTAGAGAAATTGTCAGAGCTGGACATTTTTACTAGAATTGAGCTAGGGGGGATGTCTGAATACATCCAATAATTAATGGCAGGCATATACATATGCTTGTTTAGTTTGTTGCCTTTTCATTTGTTTAGTTGTTAGTGGAAACAAAGCTAGATTTCACACATAGTTAGACAGTGATTCATCCTGGCTTTAACCAGCATTTGACATTATCAGCGCCTACTGATGATGCAGTCCTAGTCAGTGTGAACAAGAGCCTCTACTGTTGTACTATGAAAGCATCACTACATGGTCAGAGTCCAATAAAATGCAGTGCCATTTTCAACAAGGGTGATATTGTCTGTCTGAGCACACTAGGAACACATTTGTTCTGTAGCGTGGCAACTTTGCATCAAATCTCAGAATTCACAAGGTAGGTTTCAAAGAGTAGTGGCTTTCATGAGGGTTTTCTCCCCCCCCCCCACAGCATTCTGAGTGCGTCAGATTTTGCATCTTAATTTAGATTTAACAGTTTTTTTTATGATGACTAATAAAAGAAGTGGTAACGCTGATGACAAATTACATCTTCAACTGCTTAGACTTTTGTACAAAAAGCCCTCACCGTGCACGTATTGGATTCAAGACTCGTTAAAAAAAAAAGTTTTTTCTGCGAGTTCAGCAGCTGTTTTCATTGACTAGCTTTATAGGTATATAAATAGGAAGCATGCCAGTGTGAATAGGACTTTGAAACTTTGCTGTTATTTGGGTTAAATCCAAAAAGCATCTTTGTGTCATCTTTGAGCATCTGTTGTTTTATTCCCCAAAACCAATTAAACAGATTAAATAGAGGTATAAAACACCTCATGCATCTAATGCCTAATTAAATCATGTTTCTCCTTTTTATAGTGGCATATGTTTTGCATATAACCCGAGTGAACCAGTCAATTAACAACAGAAGTCTTCAGAACAAACTTTTTATTCATTCAATTTATTTTATTGAGTTGAAACAACTAGAAATGTGTAAGGGTCGTGTAAGTAATCTTTATATATGCTGTGATGTTTTTAAGGTGTTTGAGTGGTCTGAGCTACACAGTCTGATTTGGACAGGCCTGGTCTTTAAGCTCCATGGGAAAGTGTCACAGTTATTTACAAATTAACTTATTTGCAGTGATAAGAAGATTTGAGCGCCTTATGCTGGGCTTAATAGAGGTAAACCTTGCTCTGATCCCCTTGGAAGTTTGGGATCAGAATATACACAGAAGCACAAAATAGATTCTTGCATACCAGCTTGCAATTACTGGTCCCCAGAGGCAGTGAAGTTCAAATCCCTATCAGCTGTTCAACATCCTGTGAAGTGAGCAGAATGTTTTATTTTCCTATGGAATTAAAATAATCAGTATTACAAAGTTATTAGTGGCTCCATAGTGTAGTGGTTAACACATTAGTCTAGCACGCAATAGATCCCTGCTTTGGGACTAAGAGGAGATACAAATCGCTGGGAGGGATGTGTCAGGAAGGACATCTGTTGTAAAACTGTGCCAAATCAAATATATGGATCCACCTGCTGTTGCAACCCTTTGCAACATAGAGATTGTCTAAAAGGAGCATCTGTCGAGTTTTACAAAGTTATTCTTGTCTAAGGTGCTGATTTTGATTAACTGAAGTAAATATAATATTGTATTAATATTGTAATTTCCAGCAGTGCTATTAAGAGTCAAAGGTCCTCAACTGCCTGATTGGGGTTTTCCAGCAAATAGAGAATGTAAAAGAGGACCTTTTCAGCTTGTGCTTTTTTAATTTTCAGTTTTCATCAAACAATTTCAAGTAGACATTAGTATTAATGATAATAATGTTACTTTTTCCACTGTGAGGTGTTGATTCCCTATATCTGACCTGACCAAGGCATTTCCATCACAACCCATTGCATTTTCAATGTATACAAATTTAAATGTATACAGTGATATTAATAATTTTGCAGTTTTGGAACATTTACATTGTTGCAATAAATTCATAGAAACTGGAAACCCAATTACAGTGCAAGATGATAAATGATGGAAATTTATAAGGAAAAATGTAAATGAACGTTTAAAATTGATTGGTAAGTAACCATTTCATCTGGTGTGTGTGTGTGTGTGTGTGTGTGTGTGTGTGTGTGTGTGTGTGTGTCTGATGGTTATTGATGACTGTTTCATAGCTGCTGGAATTAAATAAATTACATTATTACATGAAGAATCTCTAAACAGCTATTTCCAGGGTCTATTTTTGAAGAAATAACATGCAAAGAATTATCCTTATGTCTTTTATTGACATTAATTAGGTTTTAATAAGTGATCATAGATATGAAGCCATGAAATACCTAAAATGTATTTGATTACACAACAATAATATTTCTTTTTTTTAATATCTTTTATGAGTCAGTAATGACGAAACTTTACAGATATATTAATGTTTTAAATACAAAAAGTTTCAATATAAAAGAGGAGCTGACTTCTGTTCAGGATGGACCGTCCAAGCAAAGAATACTAATAAAAATGATATATACAATAATAAACCAGAGCATCTTGGTTGAACAACCAACAACACCAGATAAAAAAAATAGTCGCACAATTTCTTACTCTCATCCAGTCCACGTTAGTGGCACTTGAAACAACTCAGTCATCTAGGATCCATAAAACAAGATTAGTGTGAGGTTAGCATGTAACACGTGAATAACTGTAGTCATCTGAACTAATACCACAGAACTAATACCTTAATTACATTAAATAAGTTTACTTCCTGTTTCAGAAAAAAAAAAACATTTGAAGCTACAGACAGATGCGTCACATCAAAATTGTCATCTGATACCACATTTAAACAACATAACAACCTAGATAGGATCTAAGGCAGAGAAAAACTGCTAACTCAGTAAAGAGAAAGGAAACTGCAAATCAAATACTGCAAGTTATAAAACCAATGGTGCATATCCACAGGTCAAAAGTTTGGACACATCTTCTAATTCAGTGGTTTTTCATTATTTAAAAATTATTATATATATATATATATTTTATATATATATATATATATACAATATATATTATTATATTTTTTTAAATTTTATTTTATATATATATATATATATATATATATATATATAGCCTGTAGCCAGGCTGACAAAGAGTCAGAGCTCTGTAGAGCCGAGTATTCCTTTTACTTTAACTAGTAATGACTTCATGGATTTCTTTACAAATAAAATTTTAGACATTAGAGGAAAAATTATTCAAAACCATCTCCAAGATTTATCTTCATGTTCGGCTGCTTTCAGCACTGCTGGTATTTGTTTAGACTCTTTGGCTCCAGTTGATCTTTTGGAGTTAACTTCAATAGTTACTTCCTCCAAACCATCAACATGTTTATTAGATCCCATTCCTACTAGACTGTTCAAAGAAGTCTTTCCAATTATTGATGCCTCAATCTTAAATATGATCAATCTGTCTTTATTAGGTGGCTATGTACCACAGGCCTTCAAGGTGGCAGTAATTAAACTGCTACTTAAAAAGCCATCACTTGACCCAGCTGTCTTAGCTAATTATAGGCCAATCTCCAACCTTCCTTTTCGCTCCAAAATCCTTGAAAGAGTAGTTGTAAAACAGCTAACTGATCATCTGCAGAGGAACGGTTTATTTGAAGAGTTTCAGTCAGGTTTCAGAATTCATCACAGTACAGAAACAGCATTAGTGAAGGTTACAAACGATCTTCTTACAGCCTCTGACAGTGGACTCATCTCTGTGCTTGTCCTGTTGGACCTCAGTGCAGCTTTTGATACTGTTGATCATAACATTTTATTACAGAGATTAGAGCATGCCATAGGTATTAAAGGTACTGCACTGCAGTGGTTTGAATCATATTTATCAAATAGACTCCAATTTGTTCATGTAAATGGGGAGTCGTCTTCACACACTAAGGTTAATTATGGAGTCCCACAGGGTTCTGTGCTAGGTCCAATTTTATTTACATTGTACATGCTTCCCTTAGGCAGTATTATTAGAAAGCATTGCATCAATTTCCATTGTTATGCAGATGATACTCAGCTTTATCTATCCATGAAGCCAGATGACACACATCAGTTAGTTAAACTGCAGGAATGTCTTAAAGACATAAAGGCCTGGATGACCTCTAATTTCCTGCTACTAAATTCAGATAAAACTGAAGTTCTTGTACTCGGCCCCACAAATCTTAGAAGCACAGTGTCAAACCAGATACTTACTCTGGATGGCATTACTTTGGCCTCCAGTAACACTGTGAGAAATCTTGGAGTCATTTTTGACCAGGATATGTCCTTCAATGCACATATTAAACAGATATGTAGGACGGCTTTTTTACATCTGCGCAATATTTATAAAATTAGAAACATCCTTTCTCAGATTGACGCTGAAAAGTTAATCCATGCATTTATTACTTCTAGGCTGGACTACTGTAATTCATTATTATCAGGCTGTCCTAAAAACTCCCTGAAAAGCCTTCAGCTGATCCAAAATGCTGCAGCTAGAGTACTGACAGGGACTAGAACGAGAGAGCATATTTCTCCCATATTGGCTTCTCTTCATTGGCTCCCTGTTAAATCTAGAATAGAATTTAAAATCCTTCTCCTAACATACAAGGTCTTGAATAATCAGGCCCCATCTTATCTCAAAGACCTCATAGTACCGTATCACCCCAATAGAGCACTTCGTTCTCAGACTGCTGGCTTACTTGTGGTTCCTAGGATACTTAAAAGTAGAATGGGAGGCAGAGCCTTCAGCTTTCAGGCCCCTCATCTGTGGAACCAGCTCCCAGCTTGGATTCGGGAGACAGACACCCTCTCTATTTTCAAAATTAGGCTTAAAACTTTCCTTTATGATCAAGCTTATAGTTAGGGCTGGATCAGACGACCCTGAACCACCCCTTAGTTATGCTGCTATAGGCCTAGGCTGCTGAGGGGGGTCCCATAATGCACTGTTTCTTCTCATTCACCTTTATTTACTTGTTTATACTTCACTCTGTATTTAATCATTATTATTAATCTCTGGCTCTCTTCCACAGCATGTCTTTTGTCCTGTCTCTCTCCACTCAGCCCCAACCGGTCGCAGCAGATGACTGCCCCTCCCTGAGCCTGGTTCTGCTGGAGGTTTCTTCCTGTTAAAAGGGAGTTTTTCCTTCCCACCGTCGCCAAGTGCTTGCTCATAGGGGGTCGTTTTGACTGTTGGGTTTTCTCTGTGTTATTGTAGGGTCTTTACCCACAATACAAAGCCCCTTGAGGCGACTGTTTGTTGTGATTTGGCGCTATATAAATAAAATTGAATTGAATTGAATTGAATATATATATATATATATATATATATATATATATATATATATGTCTCACAGGAACCACTGTTACCTTCACCTTCCACATCCTCTCTAGCTCTTCTCTGAGCCCTTGGTATTTATCTAGCTTCTTGTGTTGTCTGTGTAGGTTCTTAGTCATCCAGGTCATAGTACTCTCTTGAACTTGAAAAAAGGGTGACTAGACTTCTTTTTGTTTCTTGAAGATGTTTCAACTCTCAACCGAAAGGCTTCTTCAGCTTCTCGTGTTCTTTCTTCTTGATGTTGCTATCACTTGGTATTGCAATGTGTATTGCAATACCATGTTTGTCCACCACAATTATGTCCGGTTGGTTAGCCATCAGAAGTTTATCCATCTGTATCTGGAAGTCCCACAGGATCTTAGCTCCTTAGCTATGTCCACATATGTGGACAGAACCAGAGATTTGATCTACATCAGATATAAGAAACAGCTTGACTGCAAATCCTGCACAACTCTATCTCCATATTATATGGGAGTCGACCCACTCTTCAGTGGGTGACCGGTGCTTTGACAGCTGAGAGGAAATGATGTGAAGTGGGCTGTTGATCCTTCCAATCCAGCATACAGGCCCACAAAGTCCCTGTGGCCACAGAAGAGAGAGAGCAGGCATGTTTGTCCTGTCAGTGAGCCAGAATAGCTTTCCCTCAGGAAACTCCTTGAAAATGCAAAGTCAGACCTGAATAGCACTTTGTGAATCCCACACTGCAGCTGAAGCAGAAGCAGGAAAAAGGCTGAAGGATTTCAAGTCTTTCCTCAGTTTATTTTAATATCTGTGACACTCAGAGACCCTATTGTTAATAGACAGCTCAGATAGCATGAAACAACAAAAACACAGAACAACTGACACTTGATCATCACTGAGCCCTCAGTCATGGTTTTAATATATACTACAGGGCATCTTGGTAAAAAATTAAACTTTAAGGTATAACACCGCACCCACTGTTTCTTAGAACTGCAGCAAGCCCACTGATTAGTGAAGTAGTGTCAACTCAATTGCTCTTATCCATTTCAGTAAAAATGTACAGTTGCTCCTGTCATTCCACCCTTCATCATATAAACAATCCATGCAAAAACATCAACTTGGACCAGTGCGGCTCACTGAGGCCACAAAAAGAAAAGAAAAAAGGAAAAACACGGGGAACTTAACATTCCCTTGACCTTGTTTGACTCGGCTATATAAACCCTGTTGCTTGGTAATTGTTCATTGTATTTTCACATATGTTGTTTTGGGTACGCAGTGAAACATTTCCTCCCTCTGTTTTTAATGCCTAACAAACACTGTGAGCTCCACTTTCCTCAGTTCTATTTTTTATGTGACATTTAACGCAGACACTGAGAGAGCGGAAAAACCTGGAGTATTGCCGACTATGGTCAAGTTTGAAATCTGTTTGGCAGGTGTACAGTAATTTGACGTCTCCACTGACTGACCCCTCTGACACCGTCCTTGGAAATGTCAGTGAAATAAATAAATAAATTGTCATTCCATTACCATTTGGGGACAAGTCTTAAGCAAAGTAAAAAGACATGGTAATGCAACATGTCTTTAATAGCATGGCCTAAGAATGGTTTCATCAGTTTCCTCAAAGTGTTGTTAAATGTGCTACAATACTAAAATGCTGTGGCCCGTGTAGTAATTCTGTTTTTTTACTTATAGCCAGAGGGAGCTGCATTTTGCCTCAGCATGGGCATAATGTTAAAGTGCTTCAGTAAATAATATATTTCAAATGTGCACAGTCAGTGGCTCTATATCCTCACCAGCAGTAGAGTGGACCACATCCTGTGTATTTGGCATAGATTAATTTAGCTGCATTTGTTCCTACAATACTCTGTGTTAGATGTGTTTCACTGAAAGAATTCAAAATTAAACATGGTCTGCAGGGATGATTCTTAGAACTTTATCCTGATAGTGTAGACCGAATTGCATATTACATACACTTTATGTAGCACTTATTTACAAAGCATCAAATGTCTAAAAAAAATTTCATATTCAAAGGGAGAATGATTATTTATAATATATAAAAATGACCTGTTCATGTTAATACTACCACTCAAAACAGTCTCTTGCAGAACTAAGAAATAACTATTTAAGTAACATTAAGCTGAGGGCAGAACTCTAGCTATTAACCAACCTTATCAAATAATTTATATTTATGTGCTGTGACTGTCAGAAAATAAAAGCAACCAAATCAATGTAAACAAAATGTAGTTAAACACACGTTAAACACTTAAACATATATGTAAACATAAAGCCTCTAGTTGGTCTGGTTGGGCTGTGTCGCATGTGAAGATTGTTGAGTCTGTAGAGTCAGATAGTCTCTGCGCTCTGTCTGCACCAGAGTTACGCAACATAGGCTTGGCCACACCACACGCTAGCTTTTCATTGGCTTCATGGAACTTACTGATTTGAATACCCACTACCCCCCCCCGCCCCCGAAACTGTCTCTGGCTGTTGTGTCGTTTAAGAATATCCACAGTCCAGAAAAAATATCCTTCTAAAGGCATATTTTTTTGACACTAGGCCACAGGAGGAGGAGATCTTAAGCAAAAGTGTACATACCAACATTTCTGGGAGGGAATAAACTGGGTGAACAGAAACAAGAAAACGGGAAAGGAAAGTAAAGGCTCAATCAACAGATCTAAGCTCCCCTGGGTTCTGGCGTCATCATTTTAATTAAAAATGGGAGGGAGCCTCATCAAAGTCCTCAACTGTATATAAGCTCATTCTCATTACAGCATATCAACAACAAAAGAACAGCAGAGGTGAACAGGTCTGCACTATTTAAACCTGAATTTCTTTGACATGAAAACAGACGAGACTGAAACTCCTGGAAACTCATATTTTGTGATACAGACTGAAGCCCTGTAATGGACTTTCCAGGTTTATAAACTTCTTAACTTCTAGTTCTAATTGTGTTTTGCAGGGTATGGTTCAAGTGCACTCAAGTGCACGCAAGCAACTCTAGTACTGCTCATTGAAGGGAAAGGCTTACCATTATGGCAATAAATATGGATTCAGTTTTAAATCACTAGCTTTACACAAGGTGCTGACACATTCAACACTAACCCCATATTTATTGTGTTGCCTATTCAAAAATGTATGAAGAAGACTTTCATGTCAGCTTGCACTTTTTGCATGTGCGGTTACATGCTAACCATGAATCACAGCACAGTCGTTTCTCTCTCTCTCTCTCTCTCTCTCTGTTACAAAATTGCAGGTATTTCCAAAGCAAACAGCACCGGTGTCAGGTGATCACTGCCACATTTTCTCTTATCACTCTTTGATAAATTAACACAGCTTGCACATGGTTACTTTGACAGAACAAAGCAAGCACAGTTGTGACCTATTGGTCAGTCTCTATCCAGCTGGTCTGAAATTTTGCCCTTTCAATACTCTACATGAATGTCATCAGTAATAACAATTTTTGGCAAAGAGACATGTCACTTTCTGTGGCTCTCTGCTCTGGCGGTGAGTCGCCAAATGCAAACACCAGTCATTTGGACATTTGCTTGATGCCAAATACAGCTCTGCATGCCCGACAAGCTCTGAGGACAACAACCTGCCTGCCACTGCTTCGCGTACAAGCTGTCTGTATTCTTAGGAATTGCATCATACATTGATTATCTGTTTTTAAAAATGGGGTCATCCATGCACTGTCTTAGAAGTCTCTCTAGCTGCAAATGTGTGGCATTGATAACTGCAGTAATACTGTACTGGACATGTGAGGTTATACATTTCAAAGAATTTGTTAGAACGCAACAAGAAAAACTGATGGGAATGTTGCTAGAAATGATAATTACATTAGTAATTATTGCGCTTTGGTGCTTTGCCTACCGCACACAAACTTCTACTCCACACAAAGAGTCTATTTAGCCAACAAGTTCAGTGCAAACAGGGAGTGGAAAACAAAGTCACAAATTCCATTGTGTCATTATGAGGACAAGTCGATTACATCGAAAGGTCAGTGTCTTTTTCTTTCTTTTGGTTGTGTATGTGCGCAACTGTCTGTCTGCGCAGATGTACATTAGCAGTTTTGTTTGCTCTTCACGGCACATTTGTCTCACATGGAAGCATACAATCTAAATATAAAGGGCAAAGTCTGACCTGCCAGTGTTTGTCTTGTACCTTCAGACTGTGACAACAGCTGACTTAGTGAGTTTTAGGGTCATTGTATCTGAAATGATAAATGACACATAGACACAACTTCAACAAATGTGCACATGCATTGTGATATACCCCTCTGAAATGTTTTGTATACTTATGCATGCTGTATGTTGTTCATAAATGTGAAATATAAATGAAACATCAACTTTCAAGTTAAACTAACAAAGGCCAAATTTGCAGTTTTCACAAATTAATTTGCATCAGCACCATTTCTAATTAATAAATAATAACTAAATAACCGAAGCATAATTCAAATGAGCATTTTTACAGCATTGTGGGAAATAAACTGCATAGCACGCAAAACAAACTTGACTTAGCATGCAGGTTCCAGCATGAACCTACACACATAAAAAAACATCCCAACACCAACTCAAATCAAAGGAAAGGTATTTTCTGCAAGATTCCCGAAATGCATGAAAACACCAAACACTAAAAAAGTCTTTTGATAGAACAGATGTAGACTGAGGATTACAGAAACATAAAACCCATAATTTCAAACTAAATGTCGTACCACCCCTTGAGAGAACAATGGCACTAGGCTGCACATTTTAAATTTGTCAGCTATTTGAGATGAGGTTTTTAAAGAAGCTGTTTTGAATGAAGTTTTGACAAACATGCACCTTGATGCAAAATCTATTGTGAACTAGTTACCTTGTCACGGTACTAAAACCTTCATGTTATCTGTGGTTGTGTAGGACAATCTTACACGTTGTGTAATCCTTTGCTTAATCTTGAAGCCTCAATAAACGTGTGTCAGTGTCTGTGTGTGTATGTACAGATCATTTGTATTTGAACAGACAGACTTATTGTTTTTGCAACTAGAATGTTTTTCTTTTCCAGATCACCTGAGGAAGGAACATCACTCAGCATAAAAAAGCCTTGCATAGAACAAGAATGTGCCACAGGCAGAGTTATGTTTGTGGTCATCTGGCTATGTTTTGTATGTTTCTTTTGGGTGAATCTGGAAAAGCAGGAAGAAAATAGATGGATGGATGGATGGATGGATGGATGGATTTGTATTGGAGAAAAAGCTCTTACAATTCATTTTTCATTATAGAATTTTTTTAAATTTTTTGGACCAATTTGTCTGGAGAGGCCAAATTCATAAGACCAAATTAGGAACTACACTGTTACTCACAGAGAATGTAATTCAGTCTGCCAGTTTGCAAATACCATTTAAAAGATGACAGTATCCAAAGTCTCTTCTCCTCCTTGAAGAGACTACAGGAAAGAACAGGTGAGTGTGTATTTGTCCTGTTGCTCATGCAGTTACCACAGAGTCTTTCCAAGGCAGTTCACAGTGTCTTAACTTGAGTATTAAGGTTATATAAAACATTCTCCTGGGCATCTGGCTTTATTTAATATTGTGCCATCTGTCAACATTATAATGTTTTATGTAATAACAGCATTATTTTACAACATGTGAACTACTGTGCTGAAACACATTAATTTTACCTGGATGAACTCTGATTTGCATGTTCATTCATATTAAATGAATCAACTATAGATTTTCACTACTAGAGAAAGGTATAATTGTAGGAGTGTGCTGCTATCACAATTCATCATTCTTGCCAAATTAAAACCTATTAATCTATGTTAGATAAATTAGATAATCTATGAATTAAAGTTATTGCAAGGTATTCATTTTCTTCATTGCTTTTTTTCCCTCTTACTAAACTGCACATTATCTATAATAGATTCTATTTGATAACATGCATACACATCATTTACATAGGTTCAGGTAAGGCTCCAGCCCCAAAGACCTAGAAAGCACTGGGCAACCGTCTGGCACCCACTGGCTGTGAGGGGCAAGTTGGTCCTGGTGGTTGCTGGCAGTTGCTAGCTGACATCTGACTGTGTGTGTGTGTGTGTGTGTGTGTGTGTGTGTGTGTGTGTGTGTGTGTGTGTTTGCATGTGACAGAGAAAGAGAGAGAGAGAGAGAGAGAGAGAGAGAGAGAGAGAGAATGAACGTGTGCTTTCTAAGTATAGGTTATAGTATATTTTTATATGGTCGCTGTTATTTGTTTTTTACAGAGAATAAGCATGGCTGCCCCCTGTTCCCTGTAATCAAGAAGCCCTTTAATTTGGATTGTTTATAACCATGTTGCATAAAGGTTGCATCTGAAAAGAAGCAGCATCTGTAGCGATTAGCTGCTGGAATACAGTGCAGCAGTAAAGCAAGCTAAAGGGTGGCCTGACTGGTAATTTAAGAAAAACATAATTATGTACTACAGATGCCAAGAGAGAAACATAAAGATCTGGCCCTAACAATCTTTTCTCATCCACAGCAGCTCTACACAGCTGGGGACAGGTTAAACGGCTGTAAAGCAATCCTCATAAAGTTCACAACCCCGGAAAACCACAGGAAGGCAATAAACCATCAGAGAACACACTGTTCTGCTATCCAAAAGGAGCTCGTGAGGGGTGGCTCCCCAATACAAAAGCAGAAAAGGGCAGGTGTGAGCTTAGAGTATATCTCATACTCATTAAGTTACTGTCTGTAATGTTGAACTTGTCATTATGCTATAATTAAAATGAACAATTGTGTGGCAATTGCCAGCTGATTTGTTGTTTTTTTCATGCCAATACCATGCCATGTAACATTGAACATTGGTCAAAGGCTTTGGCATCACCATGTAAGTTGCCTCCCACTCAGCTTTAGGGCATTAACTTAGATAGATAGACCAGGGAAAAGACTGACTGGCAAGCAAAAGGCTTTTGTTTTCATCTTCCCTTATCCTGCTGAACCACTTTGTCTCACACAAAAAATGGTGGGTCACAGTTCTTATTCTAGGAAGCTGTTTTGAAACATATCTGAGTAAGATGTATGGATCTGTGTGAACCGGTTTTTCTTTCAACATTTCCCTTGAGAATTTCTAAGAAACCAGATGGAAACTATAAACTGACAGGACACCTTTAAAAACAACTAGGTTGTGAGGGGGGAAAAAAGCCATCTACAGCTGTTGAGACACACAGCATGTATTAAGGCTGTTTTAAAAATTCACTGAAAATCCTCTTTTTTACTCACATTATCCTACAGTGAAGCATGCAGATGTTTTTATGTCCAACAAAGGAAATACGAGACTGTGACAAAACATAACAACACTAAAGTTTTTCAGATCGCGCCGAGGTTTATTGTGCGGGACACGAACATTTTCCCAGACATTAAGTAATCATTCATGAGACAGAATGGAAATTATTCCTAGTCCTTCATTATTCCTGCAGTGCACATTTAATTGCACTGCAGGAATTAGGAGGTAAACAAGGAGTTTAATTGCGAGGAAGCTGTTTATTGTTAGCATGCACATTGCACAGCTTACTGTATTTAACAAACAGCTGCCATTTTGAGATCTCAAAATTCCTTCTGTCTCCCTCCAAATCTTTCCCACAGGTGACATTTTGCATACCTAAAAAAAAAAAAAAAAAAAGTGTTTATTTGTATTTAGATCACTAATGAAACTCCATTTTTGTGATCCAGTTTCAGGCACAGTTAATGCAACGAAGCCAACATTAGTTGTACGTGTCACAACTCTGCTATTCCTGCCTCAACAAATGTTAAAAGGTTGTTACCGACCGCAGTATATCACCATGTCAGGAAAACACACCTCACTGAACCGGCGTCCTGTTTACACCTTTCAGTGTTCAGAACATTTTAAGCACTAGTGTAAGTAGTAGATTGCTCATCCATGCAGAGCCAACGAAGTTAGAGGGGTGTCACAAAGTTACACACTGTTCAAGAGACACTAGCAATGCAGCATGTACCAAACTGTGGAACAGCAATATTGTAATACAGCACAAACCTGTTACACTTTGGGTTATATAACCTAATGCTAGGTGTTTCTATTGTTTTATTAATAGGCATTTACATGGATAATATTTTATTATGTTGGAAAAGCACCAGTAAAATAATGAATTCAATTATGTTTGCTTTGGTTTTGATCCTGGTATTTTGGTATTGAGCTTGCTGGCTCACTGTAACATTATCCTGATCTGCTTTCAGTAGAACTGAGCTGCTGCTAATATATTATCAGTGAAATGTGCTTTTCCTACTATGGAAAGTTGCAATGCTTGCTGATCGAAAATATTTGTTGACACACATTGTCAATCCTTTAGGGCCTGGACTTAAAATCACACCAAAAAAAATCAAAGTTATTATAAATTATATAAATTATTATTTAATTAGGTATGAATGTGAGTGTGAATGGTTGTCTGTCTCTCTGTTTTGGCCCTGCGACAGGCTGGCGACCTGTATAGGGTGTACCCTGCCTCTCGCCCCATGTCAGCTGCGATAGCCTCCAGCCCCCCCGTGACCCTGAACAGGATAAGCGGAAGTGAATGAATGGATGGATATTATTTAAGTATTCAAGTGTTTCTTTAATTTTTTTTGAGCACCAGCATACCAGGATCAAAACCAAAGCAGAGAAATTTTTCAATGTGTTATGCAATTAGGAATTATAAAGCTTTTCCCTTTTGTCTACACATAAACTGGGTATTAGCTGTGATGGTTATTATGAACTGTTTGCCTACTCTTTTTTTGTGTCTTGCTGGCATAACTCGCAGCTATGGCCATCCAGCCAACACCAACCCACTGCATATAATAAAAAGAGACTAAAACAGATTTTGAAGTTTATGTGTTCATATCAAGGCTGAATGGGTTACACATGTGGGAAGAAATCCACATATGCCTACACATCAAGCTGTTCTATTCAATATCTTCATAATTTACTATTTTTATATATTAATAATTCACTGTTCTTAGCATTTATGAATATTTTTTCTAGTTCCTTATATCACAAATCTACATTTTTCTAGTGCTGTCTGGAGTTAATTTTCCACACTGACTCTGTCTCTTGTCAGAGGCCAAAACTAGAGCAGAGGATGACAGATGTTTGCAACACATTCACGCACACAAAGGGCAAATAGCACAATGGTTCTTTAACTCTTACAAATAACTGTCAAACCAATATTTGTGGTCATTATTATTATGAACGTGCATAGCTTTGTCACTTTTCCCACACTACATAATCTGTATATATCATGTAAAGCAGCACCAGACACGTGTTGATATTTTCAGGGATTTGGCTCAGGGGTTGGCTCTTGCAGCAGTGCCATGAAGTGCCATGAAATGTATGAGATAAGTGGTTTGTGACCTTTGACCTTTATGAATGCCCTGACCTGGCTGCATTCCTAAAGAGGCTTTGATCAGATAGAACTGACACTGCCATAGAAAAAACAAAAAAAAAAAACAGAAACCAAGAAGTTGCCAGGTCACTTATACAATCAAGAACTTTTTAGTGAGGTTTTTGACCCATAATCAGTTTGAAAATGGAATTAGCACTTATCCTTTCTCATTAAGTAGTTCCCAGAAAAACTGGCGAAACTTTCAAAGGTCTATGGTCCAGATTCAGCTTCACTTTTAGCACATCTTCAAAAGCAGACCTTTGTCCTCTCTCTGACCTCATTTCTAATATTGATAACCCTGGGACAACCCTTGTTTGGCCCATCGCATGGTGGATAATAGAACACAGTGTGTGAGGGAACAAACATAGCTGTATCATACATAGAAAGCCTTCACAAAGGGTTAACTGGTTTATGCACGACCCAAGGCAGAACCAACTGTCTCTCTGTGTGAAATACCTGTGTGTGAGTTGGATCCAAGGCCATGACCAAACTGGAACAGACACACTGGTGGACGATCAAATTCAACCAACTGGGCTAGACTGGCTTTTGTCTTCCTGGATCCTTAGACGAGGAGCACCAAATCAGCTGATTACTTCAGACTACCATTGTTTTGTACCTTCAGGAACACATAGGGAGATTGAGTGATTAGCCACATCACCGCACACTAGCAGTTAGGAAGGGGCTGTCACAGATTGTTTGCCTGCATGATTGGACTTTGTACGTTTGAGGTGGTTCAAACTCCTGTGCCCGTTAATTGTTGGGACTTACTATACTGACTCTCAGTCATGATCAGAGAGGAGAGAATGGATACATCTAAGCAGTAGTATGATAATCAGGCAGATGCGCACTCAGTAAAATAAACTTCAAAATGAACTTGTGCATTGCTGTTTTTGTCTTTGCTCCTCTCTGCTTTCAGACATCAACAGTCGCACCTGCTTTAAAGAGGTCAGGACTCTAATAGGTGGTGTGAAGGAAAAGTCCTGTGCCTGTCACTATAGTATACAGTGTTCAGGAGCAACAGCTTTTTTTTTTTCTTTACATAACCATCTGTCATCAACAAACTTAAACTTTTTTGAACTGCTTTTTCTGGAAAAAGTAAAGTGACTCCTTGTTTGTATTAAAAAAATGTGCAGGGCATGAGACTGCATAACAGTGTGACACAGAGTCAAAATCTGACGTATGTTTCATTAAACTCTGACTTTAGTGTTGTCATGCTAAATATGCTGACATTCAGAAGACACACAAGTTGTATACAACTGCATGAAAAGCAGTCCATCCAAATTATCCCCTTGCATGCAACCCCGACCACACTGAGGCAGAGCTAACTTATCCCAACACCACCCCCGAATTTCCATCTGGAACAGATGTTCTTTTTTTTTTTGCATTGCATTGCATTGCATAACGCTAGTAATCCAACACAAGCTCGTCTCTGGGCCACCTCGGTTCAAGCAGTCTAAAGATTAATTCCACACTTAAGGTTCTTCCCAGGATTTTAATATTAAAATGTATTCCGCGGGAAGTCATGTGGAATCAGTGATGTTTTAACTTTTTAAGAAATCCTTTTTTCTTTTTTCTTTTTAATTCCGGCAGAAGCCAAAAATGGTTTTGAAGCCAATAAATGAAATGAAAACAGAAATGTCCTACATGTATGCTGGTAAGATTAGTACCTAGAGATTAATGTTTGACAGTAGTTTTTGTGTGTGTGTGTGTTAGAGGTTATATGATGATATTGTGTACATCTATATGGATTTGATACTGTGAGGTGTAAATAAAAAAAATCTAAATATTCGCACTACCTTTCTGGCTGACTTGTCCTAAAGAAAAATGAATTTTGATGTGAACTGGAAGGAACGAATAAAGTAATTGTAGAACATAAAACCTGTTGTAAAACCTCATGATAAATGAAGCCAAAGGTGTAATCAGCTTCAGCTTCTACACTCTTTGGTATGCTGACTCCACTGCCAAAGATATTTTTCCTCTGTGGAGCATTACCCATTAGCACAAGTGTGGTTTAATTAGAGTACCACTTCCTACTGCAGCTGACCCATCAGTCTCCTTCGAAATGGACAAGGGTTCATATTTGCCTGGATCAGAACTATAAGGAATCACTAATTTTCATGTACAAAAGAATATGATAAACACCTGTCCCCATACTGTTTGCTTCATAGTATAAATGCCATTGAAAGTCAATAAACTGCCCCTCCCTACTGTTACTGATTAAATGCAGAATGGGTGCCAGAGCAGGCATATTGATCAGGACCGTCAGCCTCACATAAAATCTGTTGGGGTTTTTTTGTTTTTTTTTTTACACACAACACCTGGAAAGACTGCAATTTCGTGTTTATAAGGAAGCACTTGGAACAATGTTGTGTTTACTCTAGTGATACCTGATCCAGGATGATGGTTGTGAGCCAGAGCTGCGTCTCCTTATTCTCAAATATGCGAGTCTAGTTTGCATACCAGAGAAGCCACAACATGTGTAGCTGCACACAAGCTGCTGTGACTGGCTGCCAGTCCGTCTGAAGGAAAATGCTTCTAGGACAAACTGTTTTTTCACTCTGGCAGATTCCAATCTGCATGCAACCTAACTATTATTACTTCACTATCATTAGCGGTCGTGCTGGTTTTGACTTTGGAAAAGAAAAGTGACTTATACATTTTACTTTCTCAAATTCTCAATGAGTAAAACTACAAGATTTGCCCTCTCCAAGTCTGAGCATTCATAAACAGCCAACATAAGCTTTAACGTATCTTCTTGTCCTGTGTTAGCCTTGAGATTTGTGCATTTCACAATGTCACAGATCACATGCTGTTTGCCAGAGGGACTTTGTAAACACAAACAAGGCTTTCAAAATTCAATAGGAAATCAATATATTCAGATACTTTGATTTACTGGCTCCTACACCCAGGAAGGCCTTGTTAGTTTGAACAGAAGATGAAGGGTTGTTTACTCAGAAGATCAGATGAACAGATTTCACAGCTGTTCACTTGCTTTTGCCCCTGAAAATAAAATCTGCAGCTGCAGCCACTGAATGTGTCTGTTTTAAATTAATAAAGAGTATGCAACTTCAAAATCAGTTACATAAAGTACATTTTATGGAAACCTGGTAATAATAGTATCCCACTCTTAATTACTAAAATTCAGCAACAAAAGCATAT
This sequence comes from Pterophyllum scalare, assembly GCA_024447675.2. NCBI lineage: Eukaryota > Metazoa > Chordata > Actinopteri > Cichliformes > Cichlidae > Pterophyllum > Pterophyllum scalare. Next base: position 98,792 of record JAMQGT020001163.1, on the reverse strand, counting down.
AATGCCAGCATATGAAGTTTTAGTGATGGGATGATATTAGTAATACTACCCCTACTTAAAAGCCACAGGATTTGAAACATACTATATAGCATGAATTGAACTTTTCTTAATTAACTTGTATCTGTGTGGAACCTCTGTATGTGGGCAGACTTAACAGAAAAAAAAAAGGACAATGTTGACTTATTGTAAATGTAAACGAGGTTTATTGCAAATGTGCAGTCGTATCCAAACATCTAGTGAACTGTTTTGAGGATACATTACAGCAACAATACAGTCATCTCTTACAAAACACACAAACGTCAGCACTAGCTATGACGAAGACTTCTCCCTGTGAACTTTTGCACATGGTCCTGGTTTGCCCAGCTTCTGCTGTTGTGTGAAAACATACAAGTCTTTGGTAGCTAGAAAACAACAACAACAACAACAACAACAACAGCAGCAGCAGCAACTGAGGACAGTGTCGAAATGGGTTCCTCTCTTTCTTACAGGCACTGTTGTCATGCCATTGTTTTCAAGTTGGCATCTGAGCAGGAAAACAGATCAGATGCTGGACGCCGCTGCTACAGTCAGGAGTGCATCTTGCAGCCAGAAATGCAGGTGCCTGCTTGCAAATGAGCTACACTATGTTAATCTCAGGACTTTTCAATTGTATGTACATTGTAGTTATTCTGCAAAGAGTTAGGCAAACAACATATCAGATATGCAGCATTACATTACCAAAAACAAAAAAAACCCCACAATGTTCCTACTTTACAAACAACTGATTTTGTTCAAAAATCAAAAAACAAAAAACAGAAGATATAGCAGGATTAATTTCCCCCATAAGCAGCAAGCCCCAACAGCAGGCAATACAAAATTACATTTTATGAATAATTACGGCATACTGATCGGTTCACCAGCTCTAAAAATGTTAAACTGTACTGGCCTCCACCTCTGTTGCCCAGCTTATTCAGTTGATTATTGATGTTATGCTTAAATGTACACAAACACATCAGCAATACATTGTCAGTACAGGTAAAATCCTAGTTATGTGGCTGAAATGTACTGTCGCAAGTCTTTGAAAGTTGCATTTTGAGGCAACAAATCCACACAATGGGGCTCTTCTCACTGAGACTTGGAGGACCGTCTCAGATGGGTCTCCTCTGGGAAATGACAGAGCAAGCTCTCCACACTTTCCAAGTTAGCACCTGCAGGGCCAGCCCGTTCAACACCTTCTCACCCCCTCCTCTCTTGAGCAAAGGGTGTCTGTCGGAAGGGATAGGCTAGGCAGGGAAAGTCGCCCTCTGTCAGAAAGCAAGTGCTCGACTGTGTCTAGTCAGCACTTTCTTGCTATTCTTAACACTTCTGTCTACATTAGAGGGAACACGACAAAAAGCTGGATGGTATCAAAGGATGGGCCTGACATGGCACCAGTCCGAGCATCTTCAGTTCTGGTCTGTGCTTATCAGTGTCAACAGTTCATTTCTGTCCCATCGGTCATTTAAAGCCAAGATGCTTCACCTTCATTGTTTTGAAGGGTTCTCTATAGCAGCGATTTAATGACGCTTGCATTCAAATGGAGGTCCATAATCGGAGAGAGACAGTGGCTCTGCCCGCCCCAAGGCAGAGCCACTTATACAGCAGAACCAGTGCTGTGGTTGCAGGTCTGCTGCTGTTGCTGCTGGTGTTCTGGAGTCGCCTGGATGTTCTGATTATCCAGGGGTAACAGCACATCTGTCGGGATGCGGGACTGGAACTTCTCCAGTTGCTCTGGACTGGCCAGGTTCTTCAGCAGGTAGTTCTCTCTCTCCAGCTGGTTGTTCTTCTCAGCCAGCTCTTTGATCTGTTCTTTGAGGATCTCCACCTCCTCACGCACTGCATACATCAGGTGGTTCTTGACAAGATCCTGTCATAACAAAGGAAAGACATCAAGTTTAGGAACATAAACAGCAACTGTTAAATTAGTCTTGCAGGGTTTAATTGCTCGTACAATTCTAAAAGAAGGACTGGGTTTGCCAGCCATTTTTTTCCATTAGAGGATATCGGCTACTACATTTCACCTCCATGCTCACATGTATTTCTTGTGAGAGAGCACGCACAATAAAGTTTACATATTACAAACGTATCTCAAGGGTTCAATAATCCTGCACACTTTCCTGCACGTGCATAAAACACGCAGTAGCCTGCACTACAGTCACACTGCAGGGACTTCCCAGTGCCTTCACAAAAAGCAGAAACATTACACAACTGCATTTTGGGAGGTCGGTGATTATAGCTGTTCTATACATGATGACGTATGAATCAAACTGCAGCAACAAAATTTAGCAAAACCCCAGTTTTAATTTTAGGGCTTGAAAACAAGTGTCTAATGTGATGCACAATTACCCATTAGACTTTCAGGTTATTATCACTTTGAAAGAAACAGCTATGCTTGTTGTGCACTGTATAAATAAGTTAACTGTATGTGAACAGGCATGTGGGGTGCAACATTTCTTTAGTGTCATGGCTAGTGTGTGTTTTTTTCATCTTACCATGGCCTGTTCAATTTTGTTGTCAATGGCCACAACGCTAGCACCAGAGGCACTGCAGAAGAGAAGAAAAAGAACCCATTAATTAACATCCTGGAACTTCAAAACTCTTAGAGTCACCTCTCATTCCCAGATGGTTCACATGAAACAGGCTGGTCTGATTCTGGGAATTCACTGGGCTATTACAGTGAAACAGAAAGCACTTCAAACAGAAAGAAAAACTTTGCTCTGCTGGTATCAGATCAGGACCTTCAGTTTTGTCAAGCAGTAGTAGTTTTGTCAAACTACATGATGATCGCTTTTGCAGTTAGATTAGGGTTTTGTTTAGGTTACAGTGTAACCTTGGTATTGTGTATGTGGCAGTCTGCTGGTGATAAGCACGGAGATCTGTTCAAAGTCCATAAAGGCAGCAGGGAGAAACACCGCTGAGCAGACACTATTTGGAAACTCCAACATCAAACATCGAGCACATATAAATTTATTTTTAACTAATAGGTAAGCATGCAGTATCGCAGTATAACGAAGAAGAAGAAAAAAAAGAGTAGACTAACGCTTTGTCTGACAAATAACACCTCAAACACATTAACAAGGAAATACCGTATTCAAGTATTTGATGACCATGGTGCAAAAATTACCTGTTGTCAAGTTTGACCGAAACAACGTCTCCTCCGAGTAGAGAGGAGAAGAAAGAGATGGAGAAGTTGTGCAACTGGTAGACAGCCACCTCCATTGGTGTTTTAGCGAACATCTCCGTGCTCATGTTGAGTACCAGACTCGTTTGGATAATATTTCTCGCCACGTTTGCGGCTGGTTGGTCACCTAATTAAGTTCCGGGTGTGTTTAATCTTCAGCAACGATGCACTAACTCGCCTCAGGCTGAGCTCAGTGCTGTGTCGGTTTGTCGGCTTCGCGGATTTTTACAAGCGACTGTCTGATGCTATTTCTGCCACGGGCCTCTATTTAAACGACTGCCCTCTTGACGTCATCTGACGCGTGCATATATTAGTCAAATAAGCTCGGGAGCAGGGCGAAAGGGGACAGGTTATATGGTGCCTTCCAGTGGCATAGGAAAAAACAAGAACAGTGTGAGATTGATAAACACAACCGCGACCTCAGCATTTAATTATTTATTTATTTTACATAATAGAAAAAGACTTGGTCACGTAGTATTGTTTAAGTAATTGGACCATGAAATAGGCCTTAGTATTTATTAATAGTCGGCCTTTAACTACTCAAGATTTTTTCTGTGCTGGTTCAATATAATAAAGATATTTATTACAATGCCATAAATATGATGCATTTAACGTTTAACAGCCAGAACTATAAAATGCCTAATACTAAGATGATGCAATAATTTTTTGTTTTTATTTAATTATTAACATAGTTATATAATAATTACTATATATGACGTAATATACAATAATTATTTATACTATATAAGCATTCACCTTTAAGAAAAGTTTAATTATATAAACGTGATGTAAGTCTTCGATGACTTTTTTTTTTACAGTAAACGATGCCTTTTTGATAGTATAGTCCTCCAAAGTCAATCTCTCAGTCAGTCGCGATAAACAATCATGTTTCATTACCTTCTCAATAAACAAATGCACTTCTCCAAATACTGAGCTTAACATACACATTTGAAGGCAGCCTTAGCTCTGCCCCGCGTCTGAACTCCCGAGCCTCTGCAAACCCACAGACCGAAATCCGCAGAACTGCACTAAGTCGTACAAAACAGACAGGTGAACATGTTCAGCGACACTATAAGCCGCTGTTGTTGCAAGTTAAAAACCTGGTGGAAATTAAAAGCGCAACATTTTCAATCTTACTTTCATCTGGATAATGATTTTAGAATGTTACTTCTTAGGAAGATGTTTGTTATTGTGTCACTGACCCTCAAAGAACACGTCCTGCCACCGTATGAAGAAATTTATATATATATAAAAAAGAATTGTTTGTTTGTTTGTTTGTTTACACTGTGTGCTATACGAACGACCTGCACCATCCTCACGTATCATATGCACGTATCATACTTTTCCGTCTTATGTACCGGTAAATTTCCTGTCAGTCTATGTCTGAACTCTACTGGTCTCTAGTGGTGAAAAAGTAGACTATACATACACTCGGGCAACAAAATACAGTAGTGGTAAGATTGGCGTGTTCACCAAGGAATTTTCCGTACACACCTTGAGACATTTCCAGTTTTTTTTTCAGGTCTGGAAATTATCAATATATATTTAAAGTTACTGACTTAATTCATGCTGTTCATGTGGCATAGGCCTATTACTTAATTTCTTGTTTCTTTTAGTTTTTATCACACTACAGTCCACCCCATTGTGTCAGCTAGTCAACAGCATAGTGAAGGATATTTTAATGTGTAGCCTGTACCCCTATATCAGGCGTGGGAAATTTTCCCAAGGGTTTCACTGTGAAACTATGATTGTTGTGGAGCACCACACCAATAAGGTTATGAGGAGAGAAAATTAATATTGTGCAGAACTGAGTTCAGCTTATTAGTGCGGCCCTCCACAGTCCAAAGTCCCAGTTTCTCCTGTGGCCCCCTTGGGAAAGTTAACTGCCCACCCCTGCACAGTTGAATCAAGCATCAATAACCTCTTACTGGAGTGCATCAATTTGCAACGCTCTCTTGTGAATGGGCATTTTACCACATGTAACACAAATGCACTCATACAGAGTATAAAATAATAATTAATTTGTCACATAGGATAACTACAAAGGATACAGAGAAAGCACACCTGCTGCCTCTCCTTTTTTTCCACCGCATTTCCCACTGCTATTATTGTGCAATAGACCTTGTTTTCACTGCAGGTTTTAATAGCTTTAATGTAATTTCCCGGCACTTCTCAGCTGTCACATTACATTCCATTTTGTTGTTGCAATTATCTGATTCAATACTGATAATAAGCCAATTACAATTTTATTAAAGAGTCTCTGCATAGCAATTCTTCCAGCACACCAACTTGTAGAACATTTAACCATGGATAACTTTTATGCAAATTCTCTGCTGAGGGGGGTCCAACTCTATAAAAAATTTTTCATATATAATCCACATCCTTTCAGTCATACCTTTCAATGGGATATATATATATAAAAAATAGTATGATGCCTGAATGAAATAATTCAATTATGGGTCCAAATGTATTTTTACTTGCACCATAGTGATGAATATTCCAATCCAGGTGAATTTCCTGGGCTTAAGAAAGTGGACCTGTATTTAATAAATTAAATAACCCCAGACCTAAAACTTTCTCAGCTTTGAAGATGAAATTCCTTGTTTCTGCCACATTTTTTTTTCTCTTTCTTTTTTTCCTTTGGGGTTGAGGGGGCGGAGGAATTGCGTTACATAACAAAACAATTAAAGTGGAAGGGCTGACTTCTGGGTGGACTAACAAGGCTTAGCAGAAAGCACATTGACTGGGTTTTAGGGCCCATCGTGCCTGTCGTCTCAGATTTCATGCTGCGACAGTTCAACTGCCAGGTTTAATATCAAGTCCAGTTCACGCAATGAGAGACAGGTGAATTACCCTGGCCTGCAGTGATAGTCCCATTTTGGAGGCAGGAGTCACAACGATTGCCTCGAGCTCGGCTGAGATGCACAGATAGAAACTGCAGACAGTGGGGAGCCTTCAAGCACAGTTCAAGTAAAATATAACTGATGAGCCCCATTAAGAAAGATGATCACAGTGTAAACTACGTCTCAATCGAAGGGCTTTTACATATAACTAATTTAAATTCCTTTTTCCTCAACAGTTTCAATACCACGCATATTTACTTTTCCAGCCCTTTCAAAAAATAAAGACCCTCATGTTTCTGCCGAACCCCTAATGCCCAGCCATGTTTGTCGTGTGCCAAATCCAGTGAGTCATTTTGAATCTAGGCGATGGCCCACAGTTTCCATCAGATGTCTCCTGCACAAGAGCCAACTCCATTATATAATACCATGATTCATCTGTACTGATGGCTTCAAAAGAATAAGGCTGCCACATAATACCAGCCTTCCAGCATTTGTTATGAGCAGCATTTCGGGGATTTTCACTTTCTTATATTACGCTCAAATGTAGGATATTCATAATATTGCAGATAAAATATATATACAAGAAAATTCTTCTTGGCCAATTAGGAATGCATGGCCTGGATAAGAGTGTGGCCTGAGAATACACATGCTTGCCAAAGGTTGCAGCCAGGGGCTATCTCAGAGGGAGCTGCCACTGTGGGCAACAAGAATGGCTACAAACAATGAATACTGAATTCATACTGAACTCATTCATACACTAGGACACCCAGAGGCAATCGTTATTATCTCATCACCTCAGACACCTCAGCCATGAATAACAATAAGGCACATGGCCTTGGTCTTTCTCATGAGATGTTTCAATAAATTTATGCCCTAAGATTGAATGTAATATTTCATTATGTGATATATTGTGCATGCAGAGAGTGATGACAGGATTGACACTGCTATCCAATGACTGGTAGCGATATCACTGCCTGCTTTCAGTGCTGCAAGCACAACAATCAGTTTTCCAAACTCACCACTAAGAACAAAATAACACTCCTAACTGCAGCCAAATGAACGTGTTACTCTGGTGTATAATTTCTATGAACGCATCTGATAATGAGACTGAAGCTGCAGCATTTTTTTCTAGCACCGGTTTTGTCTACATGACCAGATTGAAGATTATGAAAACTGTAATGGTATTCACTCCATTTAAGGATTGCAACTGATGTCATTTTGTGAAATACTGCAATGACAACTCTATATCATTTAGATGTTGACACACTGCCAGCCTCAGCCACATGCCTTCTCCTTAACTGCCGTTGGCATACACATCTGTCACTGACACACGTCACTGTCATGGCTGGCAAATGTTTTCACACAAGCATGAAAAATTCTCCTAGAGTCCTCGGCTGTCCCCACTTACCGCCGATCTGGCCTCTTGAACAGACTCGGTGAGTAAGGGGGTGAGTAGCTCATAGCTCTCTCAGGAAAGCTGAAGTGCTGGTAGTGACAGCAGAATCTCTGAGATGGTTCGGCCAGGCGGAAGGCGCACACCGACCTAGGAGAGGGTGGCCGTGCCCCAAGAGGGGCGACTTCAGCAGGACGCGTCTTAGACTGTCCCATTCTGGCTTCCAAATGAAGGGGCTGTTCAAGAGTCAGAAGCCCTCTTAGTGTTAGCTCACTGTTCTGCTGTTGTTTGTTCTCAGCAACTGTGTTCTCAGAGCACAAAGAGACAATTCAGCTCTGGCAACACCTCTGGATATGCAGCCATAACTGTGAGTGCCATGCTCAGACTGACACTCGTATGATGTGTCTCCAATCCAGCTGAATACAATGACCTCAGAGTTACAATGAAAATGTCAGTTGCCTTAAGTAGCGCCAGTGGTTTCATCTCAAAATCGCTGGAGTGTCTCTTTCAGGCAGACAAAGCAAAAGGTATTTCTCTGACTGAACCTGAAGGGAATAATCATCATGCCATTGTGCAATAAAAATATCCCCGGGCTATTCTCCCATGATGTGAAACAATCTTGTAGATGTAATGAACTTTTACAGCACAAAACAAGTGTTTTGGAGTCATCATTACACAACTCCTTATGTTATGCATATAACCGCCTCAGCTCAATTGCCTCTCATGTAACACACCTTATTATGTGCTCAAGTGAAAAAAAAAATCCTTAAGCACATTTAATTGCTGGGCTCGTCAGCTGCATTAAACCTTTATTGTCACAGAGGGCGTAATTGTTTGGAGAGCTATTGCTGTTGCTAAAGGTGTAATAGACAGATTAATCCCCTCTATGCATATACTATTTCTCACAAGTTTCTTTCTAATTTGACAGTTCCATGTAAGTGTCCCACATGTCTGTCTGCATTTAATCCAATCTGCTGACAAGACATTTGATATCGTGTAGACTGTGATATACAGACGAGTGCGGTTTTACACAAAAGAGGATGGCATGCAAAGCCTGTTTCCGCATTCTCGTTTTCACTTCGAGCAACTCTCAGACAGAAAGCTTCATCAATCTTCATCCAGAAATGAGAGTCTGCGACACATTTTTAGGGGAATATAACATAGTGGCAACATCCAATTAGGAAGCACTGATAATTTGGTTACTTGGACTTTACCACACATCCAGTAAATCAACAAAAATATCATCTATATTTCCTTGTAGTAGTGGAATTTCAGGTTCACTCAGTTCAGTGTCAAACAACCACTGATCGCTATCACTTTTCAGAGTTGTTTTTCTTGGAGAGCCTTCCTCCCGAATCTGCTCGCTGCACTGCACATACAGAGCTTCGTTGGCACTCATCGTGTCAGACAGTTCATTTAAAATCCGCAGAATTTAATGACTTTGTGTTCAGCTAAGTCATTCAGACTCTCGGGGTAACCTGCTTTTCTTGGCTTTGTTTTTATCGTCTATAGTTTCACAAGGTCACATTGGTGCAAACACAAACAGAGCTCGGGGTACTTTTTTCAACTTAATGTAGTGTTTATTTCTTATATATCCTGGCATATTTATGAATTTTGTGTTTCTTCAGTAAGGGAGAAGATGACAGTGTGCCAACCAGTTAATGAGCCCCTTGTTTTTGTTTTTTTCCGCCACACCAAAGGTGCAATGTAATTACACCTTGAGACAGTAATCTTCTTACAGACAAGACAGTTTATCGTGTTACGGCATGTTACGTGTAATTTTAAGAAATTTGAATAAATGTGTTTCACCGAGTCTTTAAAGACATTAATAGAATGAGAAAAGCTTAAAGAAAAAGGGTAAATATGACAGTGATGTCATAAATTCTATATTGAATATTAGTAAAGAAAGAAAGAAAGAAAAAACATTACATACCTGGTGGGATATAAATATCAGTCACAAGCTGCTGTATTAAGCAGTTTTACTAAATTATAGGCAACAAAAGACCAACTTTATTGGGGGTTACTCATCTACAGGAAAAGTTTTAATTGCGATCTGCATAGTATTTTAATATTTTCCTGAAGGCTACTTTTACTAAATCAGAAGCTAGCACAAGCAGCTGTGTGCATTTGTGAGCATGTGTAGTCCTCACCATCTGTGGGGAGCTGTGTTTATCTGATTAGTCCCTTGATAGAGAATCTCCTTTGCAACATAACAGCTGCCTGGGTACAAACCTGTGTTCATTACCATTAAAAAGACAAGACAAGGACTACTGCCTTAATGCAGTTTCCCACGACCGCATAAAGGGCCATTTGAATGGTTTGCTTACCAGAAATGATTGCATTTCATTGTAGTCAATGCATAATTATATACAGTTCATTTACAGTAGCTTTCACCGTAACTAATAGGAGAGCTGGCACTATTGTAGCAAATGGTGATGTGCGCAGTATATTGCAGTTAACAAGCTTGGGGACTTCGTAGCATCTGGCACCAGAATGCGACTCAGCAGAAGTCAGAAGCTTTGGGCCATAATGTAAAGATTTACCTTGTATTCTAATGAGCAGCATGTTCTGGCTAAATTTAGTGTGAAAATACTGAAGTAGAGCAGAGGCCCAGAGGATTGTGTTAAAGGGAGCTTCACAGGTGAAACCCTGTCAGGCAACATTCATACCCCAGCCCCCCACCCCCCAAAAGAAATAACAGTATGTTCTAGTCAATCGCCCTTAGGATTCCCATCTGTGTTTTAGTGCGTTTACACTGACTTTCACACAGGACAACAGATGCACACACACACACACACAGTATTGTTCACTCTGAAAGATGGCAGACTCTTGGAGTAGTTTGGATGCAGTTGAGTGATCTCCTAAAATGCTCCAGGGACGCAGACTGGAAAGGTTGTGGACTTGGTTGACAATGGAGTGTTTAATCACACTGAACTTTGTTAATTTTTGAGTCATTATGGGTCACCTAATTTACAAGTTTTAGACAAAGAGCTATTGTATTTCTCTCTTTTTCTGTTCTGTTGATAATAAATGGAAAATCATCAGGAGTTTTTAAATCTAATCTAATATATATGTGAGCTAGATAAAAATACATGCATACATGCATACAAAAAAACTGGTCATAGAGCATCCGTGTGTACTTAGAAAGCATGTATGGTGGCACTTAAAGAGTAGATCCAGTGGATTACACTTGCATAGCTGGATAATATCCTAGAACAAAGGGTTGCAGAGTTCACTGTCCTTTGTCCACATTCATCTGCTTATGGTTACTTTACTGCACTATACAGTATATCAGCTGTCTTCGCTGGTGTGTCTGTGAGTGTCTATGTCTGAGTTGACTTCAACTATGGATTGCTGACATTGGACTAGATATGGGTACATACTGCACTGAAATCCATCACAAGACTAATGGATATGCCATAAATCTGTCTGACACACTGTCTGATAGAATCATCAGTTGATAATATATAATGCTATATGACAGTCTCAGATTTAAGTTGGCAGGAGTTGGTTGGTTTTATTGCAAACTCCATAACTGGCTAGAACATTAGTAAACAATTAGAAATGTGGTTTTGGCAATGGATGTTTGTTCATGGTTCATAATCAAGGATGTCACAGAGACTAGCAGTAGTATAAGGAAATACAGTTAGGTCCATAGGTTTTTGGCAATTAACACTTTTTTTGTGTGTGTAATTTTGCCTCTGTACAATACCATAGTGGATTTTAAATCAAAGTCAAGATGTGTCTGAAGTGCAGACTTTCAGTTTTAATTCAAGGAGTTTGTCAAAAGGACTGCATAAACTTTTTTAGGGCTCATGATCATTTCCATAGTCCCCAATTTTCAGGGATTCAAAATTAATTGGACAAACCAACATCATGTTAAATTCAAGTTTTGTGTTTAATACTTGAATCAAAATAATTTTCAGTCAAAGACTGCCCACAGACACTACCAAATGCTGCGTTTCCGCCTCTGAGATGCTCTGCCGGGCCTTTACTGCAACCACATTAAGGCGGTGCGTCTTTGTGAGTCTTTCTGCATTCTCTTGTAGTCTGAGATAAGGTGACTGACTTGACCACTGAAGAATATCCCATTTCTTTGCCTTGAGAAACTCTTGGGTTGCTTCTGCAGTTTGCAGACATGCACTCTAAAGCACTGTCTAATCAGTTCTACAGCAATTAACAGAAACTTAGCAGAGCATATAATCCTGTACACTTCAGAATCCATCCTGCCACATCTATCAGCAGTCACATTATCAATAAACAGTAGTAACCAGGTAACACATACCCATGCCATAGCATTGCCTCCACCTTGTTTGACACATGATGCAGTATGCTTCACATCATGAGCTGTTTCTCTCCTTCTCCATATTTTTTTCTTCCCATCATTCTGATACAAGTTAATCTTGGTTTCTTCTGTCCAAAAAAATTGTTTGCAGAACTGTGCAGTCTACTCTTGCCTTCCTGTACTTCAGTCTACCCATTGGTCATGAAATATGAAGGGAGCAGGCCTCACTTGGTCATGAAACTGCTTGTCAGTCAACTGTCCAATTACTTTCTCAGAGTCTCTGAAAATATGGAACTATTTGTAAAAATGTCTGTAATTCTTAAACAGTTAATGCAATACTTTTGTTAAACCCTTTGAATTACAGCTGAAAGTGCACTTCAATGACATTTTTGGCTGATTTAAAATCCACTGTGATGGTGTAAAGAGACAAAATTACAAAAAAAATAGTGTCATTGCCCAAAACCCTGTGGATGTTTTTAGTTTTTATGGACTAAAATGAACCGTCTACATCTTTGAAACAAAAAGGAAAAGCCGAAAATGTCCTGTTCCTCCTTTTTTTTTAAGCTTTCTTTCATACACATACTTTCTAGTACAATAATTCTTTTTCATCTTCTTCAAACTATTCCTCATACTAATGTCCCCACCTTTCATTTTAAATATATTCTTTCTTGCCATTTCTCCATTTTTTTTTTCCATCTTTCCACTTTTTTTTATCTTTTTCCAGCTGAGGCTGAGTTAGCTGAGCTCGCAGCTGTGTGACCCAAGTCACCAACAACTGGGACAACACTGGAGGGAGCCTGGGCTTCGCTGAGCCATCCTCTGGTGTGTGTTTATGTGTTTGCTTGTGTTTTTGCTCGCCTGTGTGTAGGCTGATGAATCCAGTTGGTCGTATGTTTGCGTACGTGCATACTCATGCACGTATGGCCTTGTCAGCACGATCTGGATTTAACTGGATGATGGACACCCTGCTAACTCTCACTGTCAGAGTCATCCAAACACTGAATCGTTCCCACAGACTCCAGCAGGCTTCTCCGCTGAGAATTAAAGCTAATCCTTTGTCACCTGCGACATGACGATGGAGCAATGACTAAGTTCCCATGGATAATTTGAAACAAGTCATTCTCGGTCATTATAAAAGAAAAGCACATTAACAGCTTAAACACAAATAAGGATTAAACAAATGTTCTTGGGACAAAATGCAAAACAATTTTCAAAGAAATATGCCTAAAATAAAGTCTATCAGAGGAATTCTAAATAATGCATGTGATAGCTATTGTATTTTCTAAAACCTTTTATGTTACCTGAGTCACACTATGCTCTGAGGTATCTTGCATCTATTATTCAACTACTATTCAATTTTTAGCTAAGCTACAAAATAAAACTGTCGTTAGTTGCTGATAAATCACTCATTTTTTGGTAAAATAACGTTGAAGCTGAGACACAGACATCAGAAACACGAGTGTTTTCTATTAAGCTCCTACTATTAGCCTGAGGAAGTTCCATCAACCTGCTTCTCTGATCTCTACAAGCCCAACAACCTATATTATTCTCCTTTAACAAGACCACAGGAATGGCTCAGATCACACAAAACACTGTACATCAAAACAAAGATCATAGAATAATGTGCAACATATCTCCTGTGCAGTGTGCCCTAGAGTTTAGATCACCTTAAAGGCAAAATTGTTTGTTTTTTTATGTCTGTAATATTATATCAATATCAAACTGGATACTTCTTGTTCTTGGAACAGTCAAACACCCATATACACACATAATGGCTACATCGCACTACTGTAAGTGTTCCAACCAGAAATAGCAATGCAAACAGAAACAGGCAAAGCCCACTTCTCATTTGTAATGAATGCAGGCCTCTAATGTTCCCTCCTGGGATCTTGCACTTACAGCTTGTGGCAGTACTATTGAAAACTCTGAGTGATTGCTACAGACTCAGAATCAGTGGAGTAGCTGCATGAAATTAGGCTTGTTTATATGTAAATAAGCCCATAAATATAACCAAGCCTTAAAGTTGCATTAAAAGCATTTACTGAGAAAAGCCACTTGAACTTTTTCCTCAAAGGGAATGCCAATATAAGTTGAAGTGCAGCTGTGAAGTGGTGCAACAGAGAACTCATGTATATTCAGCACCTAATTTAATTCTCAGCCTCCAAATAGTATCACCAAACCATTTAACTTTGGAGCCTAGAAATCCACAGGGGTATTCAGTCTGTGCAGGCTCACAGAGGTATGGTGTGGATCAAATGCAGCAGAGAAGTACTGAAGGGTGAGAGAACACTGTGTGCACAATATTTCCTCAGCCTGTCTGCATGGTGAGAATCCCCTACTGATAGAGGACAGCCTGAGACGGACGAAGACAAGGCCAGATGTGCCGGCCACCATTGTACTTAAAAGAAAACATTTTGCAATCAAGTAGAAACCTTATCTTGAAATATATGTCCTGATGAAAGTTAATGGGGATATCTGCTTAATCCACAGTGAGATCCTAATCTAAGTATTTAGAGCAATACAAGGATGAATAATGGGAATGGGGTACTCTCACATTAGAGTGCTTTGTTGATGTTTTACTGATAATGTATAAATTCTAAAAGACAAAAAGTAATGAAAACAGATCAATATGTCTTTGGTTTGTTGTTTTACAACAATAACAATTTAGTGTCTTCTTCTACACTGAATGGATGCCCAGTCCTCACTCCTTGTATTTGTAGCTTTTCATGGTGCATCTATTACATTTCTGGTGTAAGTCTGACTCAGCTGTGGAGATGTCTGCACGGGTATTCATAAGTTAAGACTCTTCTTTGTAGCCTAGTTGAGCTACATAGTGCCTAAAGTTTGGTACGAGCCATTTGAAAAAAACAGGCTGTCAAACTGAGCTGAGCTTGAACCTTCAAAATTGGCACTATGGGAAGGGAGGGAGATCGAGCTTCGACAGATGTCAATCTCACATGATTTAATTATTGTTTTCATTTTGAAGTCAAGTCAAATTCTGCAGCAATTTCAAACATTCAGAACTTGTTTTGCTCGGGGTTTTTTTTTTTTTTTTCCTAATGGCTGTCAGTTCAGCAGAATTTATATTGTGGCACAAAAACACTTATTTCAGGATGTGACTCAGCCAGGGGAAGGATCTGCATCAACTCTGTTGTGTGATCCAGATTTAAATGGGAACATGGTGATACGCAGTACTGTGCTGCGATTGGCTGAAAGGCTGTTTGGGAGTTTAAAGGAACCCCAGCCTATCCTGCTCTCAATGAGCCAAAATGCCTCCCCCTTAGACAGAGACACAAGTCTTCTAATGTTTACTGACTGCTGGTGCAAGTTGGTTTTTTGTCACAGTCCATTTCTAGGCATGCAGGAGAGTCCGGAATAATGAAACAGATAAGAATTTGACTGCAGGATATGTGGTGGCATTGATTAATTAAAATAAACACTATGTGATGTGATATCGTGTCTCACATTAACAAAATGATATGAAAAAGATGAATACACAAACATCAACATTGTCTTAACACGTTGCATTCACTAAGTTTAGGGGTTTCCCATCAGTGTGGTTTTCGTTCTGCTGTAGGCTCTGAGCATTGCTGTGACGAAGCAAATGAGGAGAGTTTGTCTTTTTCCAATTCTCCTTGAAAAAAAGCCTCAGTAATTGCTCATTGTGCATTCTGCTCTTTAGTCACTTGTGGAGAGATGGAGACAACAATTCAATTTTATTTGTTGTTAACTTAAGTACAAAATGCAGAAAACAGTAATGCTTGCCATCTCAGATTTATACTCACAAAAACATTCTCTTTAAATCTGAGGATCTTACAGCAGGTTCAAGCTCTCTTTAAAGAGACAAACAGGAAATACTTCCCCTTGAAGTGACTCTTGAACTTGGAGCTGGTCACAGTACACAAGACAAATTGCCTATCTACGATGTCATTTTCCTGGTCTCCAAGCTGCATGGAAGAGAGTAAACATGATTTGCCATCCCAGTCATTGTATCAAGGTGCAGGTAAACAATCTAAGCCAAATTGGTCTGCCTCCAGCGTGTACCCAAGGGTTCCAAAGTTCACTTGTGAAACTACGGAACACTCTGTTCTGCACGCACACATCGCACAGGTACAGTTGCTGGTCATACTCCTGTGCAAGTGAAGGTGTGCATTCAAGCATGGATGCGAACGACAGTAAAAGATCGCTACTTACGTATGCACGCAAAAAGGACAAGAGTGCATCAAGATAAGAAAAATTGAGTAAAAAACTTGAGGCCACTAACAAATGCCAACAAAGCTAAGAGACACACACAGCCAGACAGAAAAGCATGCCCGTGTACGAGACACTCTGCCTCTGTCTGAGCATGCAGATTTATGATGCTTGGCGAGCAACGTCTCACACTTTCAAGGCACGGGAATGGAGAGATTTTTAATAATTTGGCATTTTTCATCAGCCAGAGGCATTCCACTGAATCAAAAACAGACCAGAAAGAAAAGGTGTTGGGAGATAAAGAATTAAATTCAGAATGCCCAAAGTTCAGATCTAGAAAAAGTTGCAGACTAATCTGTGATTACATTGACTGGCATCAGTAAAATGAAAAACTATTTAGTGCACAATAGAAGAAAAAGCAGATAATGATTGGGGATGCTTGTGATCCGTTGCAAGGAAAGCTGAGGCTGACGTAAAATCTTGAATCAGATCTGGCCTATCAGCAAAGAGACGTGCGTAAGATCCATTTATTGTTTTGGAGATGGACAGATTTGCCCACGTAAGCAGTGTTTGTGAACCAGTAAAAGCTGTCGCCTTATCTTCACAGCTCACATCACAGCGTTCGAGCGTTGATGTACAAGGTTTCCCACAAGTATGGCAGTGCCTCAGATTTTGTGCTGATGCAGCAAGGTGCATGTGTGTTGGTGTGTGTTGGTGTGTGTGTGTGTGTGGGGGGGGGGACATTGTATTAAGGGATGCCATTTCAATGTGCAGCACACTGTATTCAGAAACAACTGAAGCAAATTGTAGGGAAGAAGAGACTGTGGGAGGTGAGTCAAGTCAAATGCTCAGGTACCGCATTCCGGAAAAGCATACTGATCCAGGGCTGTCTTTGACCTCAGTCCTGCAAAAACCAAAAAGCATGCTGCAGGAATGATATGCCAGCTTTGGGCACAGCTTTGTTGTTGCACACAATTACAGCACACAAAGCCAGGTATGTCCTGAAATCTCTGCAGAGGCCCTCGAGAAATGTAAAATGTACTTGCCCTATCAAATAATTATAAAGGAGTTGAGTTCCCTTTTTCATCATCTGGTATTTTTTGTCGTCACAGTAAATTAACGTATCAGTTCAAAAAGAAAACCTATGTCAGTAAAACCCAATATGATATTTTGAGGAACTGCTTCAGGATTTGCAGAAATGAAACAAAATCCTGTATTTCTCAGGTTCCCATGATAACTCCTGACCTACATACGCACACAAACACACAAGTGCACACACAGTCACACTATTATCACTGGTTTTCAGCCATGTGACTGATTATTTTCTTCACACTCCTCTAATGACTGTGGTGTTCTCGTAGTGAGGACTGTAATTACATTCTGCCCACAAAGGCAGGAGCATGGCGTGCTGCCGCCAAGGTAGCTGCTCAAGTTTACAACACAACAGCACCTCAACAAGTCAGAGATGTTCTTTCAGAGACATATAGATATAAATGTAACTTGCTAGTGTGTGATTAATTTGGTAGTGTAATTTCTGTGTCTCGTCTGCCATCTTGTGCACAGTCCTTTGTCCTGCTGTCTGTGTCTTTCAGCTCTTTCTTTGTGTTTGTCTCGCTCCTCCTCTTTTCTTCCACTCTGCCTGTACTGCACACCTCCTCCTCTAACAGCTATTGTTATTCCTGTCCTTTCATACAGTCTCAGAGCAGTAAATCCTATCTGACTGGTATGCTTCGGGACAGCCTAACCCTGACTCTGTCTCGAGATAATTATCCTGTCTCTGACCTGTCTAGTCATATTCATGTTGTCTGGTACACAGTCACCTTTTTTTGACACAGGTGTTGCTATTGTGCCGTGAGAGAACAAGATGGGACGTGTTGTACAGCATATGTAACCGTGACCTGCATATGGACACACAGCAGAAGGGGTTAGCGTGAAAGAGCATCAGCCTTGTGCTCAGTGAACTTAGATATTTGTGTTTACTGTGCGAGTATACCATGCCTGTCTTGTGCTCCTGAATAAAGGCGAGCACACAGTGATGCTGCAGTGTCATGCCCTTCCACCCTGTTGTTAAGAACATAAAGTAAATCTATTGAAAGCGTTCCCTGCTGAAAGCCTGAAACTGTGCAGCAGTTTATAGATGTTTCTTAGACTAGCGAAAGCAGAGAGTGCAGAGGCAAAGTAAAAAAAAACACACACAAGCATATATCATAGTTTATCATTTGCTCCAAGATATAATTATCACCTTGGAGATTCAAGCGGATAAATCGGCTTACATTCTAAAGCAACACTTCTTGTATTTGCTTAAAAGGAGAATAAAAACTACAGAATCCTAGCCATAATATTTCCAGCTGTTTTAATTTTTTATACTCTTTCAGCTCAAGAGAAATGCAGCACAGACACAGAAGCTGACTTGATGACAAGAATTCAGGGTATCACCTTTCATCTGAGCACAGTGCACCAGATATTATTTGTCTGCGCTCTGTAGCCTGGGGACAGGCCTTTGCTTTGTATTAAAGGCTAAACTCAAAGCTACCAAACACCAAAACAGGAAAATGCAAAAAACGAGGAAGAGAGGAGGAGAAAGAGGGAGAGGGCTTTCACAGCTGTTAGGCAGTGTTTCCTCTGATAGGAGGCTTTGGCTGTACTCCCAGTTCTTTAGGTAAACTGACAAATAACACGGTTACCTTGAGAGGACCACGGTGGTTTTGTTTGTAAACGATGGAGCAGGAAAGAGTCTTAAGATGACGAAGGTATGACATCAAGAGGATTAAAAAAAACTCTGAACTTAATTGGTAAAAACGAGTGTAAAACTTACGTTTTCAAATATGCTAAATTAGATTTGATACCAAATATTTAGAACACGAAGCATTAAATTCCCACAAAAGATCTGTATGCTTGTGTACTCAGTAGGACGTTGTGCAAGGAGTAACAGTGCATACATCTGCAAAACTTGTTAGCCTCTTATCATGGGGATCAGGACGATAAGAACAATCTAAGTCTTTAATCTGTCCCGCTGCACGACCCAATGTGTTTGTGAAAACAGGTGCCATGGATTGTTTCACCCGTCACTCCAGGCTAACAGTTTTTAGAGTCACGTTCCAAGTTCTTAATACCGATGTGGCTTCAGAAAATGTGGAGACTTGTTTAAAATATGAATCTGACAGCAACAGTGGCAGCTGTGAAAGAAAACAGAGGTGATGAAACTAAGATGTTAAGCCACTGGCATAAATACTGGTAAGAGTTTGCTTTCACACTGAAAGGAAGAGTGTGGAAAAATACATAATTAAGTGAGCTGCAAAATCAATTCAGTACTGCCACTGGGGTTTGCTATTTTATTACACAAATTTTAAAATGAGGATTCCCAAAAGATAAGCTTGGGAGGAATTCAAATTGCTTGCTCCCTGTTGACCATCCAATTTGAACCAGCGGATTTGTTCCCAACTGTTTCACTGAAATGCAAATGTCAACGTGAGACGGAAATAAAAGACATGCCCCCAGAGAGGTGCTTACTAAGGCTCTTTTCAGTGTGATGGCCTAGATATTATTGCCTCTTAATACTGCAAGAAAAACAAAACACAAGAGACACGTATTGCCTTGGTTGAATCTGATATCTCTTTTTAGAAAGCACATTTGAATATGAATAGGTGGGAGTATCTTTCTTGTCTTTTAGTTCTGTTCTTGTCTTATATATATATATATATATATATATATGTGTGTGTGTATATATATATATATATATATATATATATATACACACACATATATATATATATATATATATATATATATATATATATATATATATATATATATATATATATATATATACACACATATATATATATATATATATATATATATATATATATATATATATATATATATATATATATATATGTATAAGGTCCTACACAGTATCTTAGCTGTTTCCAGGACTGCGCTCTTCTGGACAGAGATCTCGTATGTCGTTCCTGGGATCTGCTGGAGCCATTCTCCCAGTTTACACTACTATGTCCAGTTGGTTAGCTGTTACCAGGTTGCCTGTATCTGGAAGTTCCACAGGATCTTAGCTTGGTCGTTCTCAACCACCTTTGAAGGCGTATCCCATTTCGACCTCGGAACTTTACTCAGCACAGATGTTCCTGTATACTATGTCAGCCACTTGGTTATGGCGTTCCCTCCTGCTTGCATCTTCCACCCTGCTATTATGTGCTGGATCGTCTCAGGCAGGAGACTCTGCACTGAGTCTCTCAGAGTCTTGCCTAGTATGGTAGACCCCAGCCTCTATCAATCTTGCTTAAAGCTTGCTCCTGTGCTGCAATGGTTAGTGCCTCTGTGCTGTCTTTCGGTTCAGCTTTGTCCAGCCATCGGTAGGATTTTTTGATATCAGTCACTTCTATCTGCTGGTGGCACATGCCATGCAGGGCCCTGTCCTTCCATTATGTTTCCTGTTCATGCTCCTCTTCTTTCTCAGGTTTCTGCTACCTGAGATATTCACTACACACAGGATTGGTTGCAGACATATCTCTCCCTTTGCTGCCTGTTAAATAATAACAACGAGGGACTTTGTTTTTTATCAGGGTGTTTCTCCGAATTTCTCAGTGATATAAGCTACAATAACATCCTTTCCTTTCACAGGGCTAGAACATTGGTTCATGAACAAAAAGAACCCTGGAAATACACCAAAGCCACTCACTCAAACTACTAAATGAATCAGACACAACACGTTAACTGTGAACTGATGATTCTACAAACAAAATCCTTGAAAATGCATGTGATGGCCAAAATTTTCACGGTGCTGCCTATTTTTAGTTTTTTGTAACTTCTGGTAAGAATAGGACGCTGTTTTTAAATCAGGAGGAGGACTTGGCCATTATAGCCATTATTCCTGGTTAAACTGTCAGGGCATCCACCTATAGTAGAAAAACTGGACTTAAACATTCAACATGTTTGATGTATGCAAAGAAGCCTGCTTTAAACAGTACTTATTTTGCTAGACAACATGATGAAATCATAATATATAATATAGATAAGAACTGTCAGGGGCCTAAGAGACCCGTGTGCCAATTTTGGTTGTTCAACTACTGATCATGTAGGAGGACTTCACAGGAAAACAAACAGACAGAGATTTTGTGTATTATCATAAGATCCTCACACTAAATCTCACAGCTTCTACAAGATAAATATTCAACAGCAAGATTCCACAGCTGTTTTTAAAGTTATGCTTTACCCAGGGATTCAACAGAAAACTCAAAGGTTTGTAACAGTTTTCTGTATGTGTACGGTGTCCCTGCTATGAACTGGCATGAGAGTACCCAGCAACAAAGTAAATGCTAGACTATGCTAAGCAAGCCCAAACATGATAGATCAATAAAAGCACAAAGGTCAGATTGAGCAAGCGTGTGGAAGTGAGAGAAGGAAAAAATGCACAAGGAGAAGAAAGAGACACACAACGCTATGATTTCTGATCAAATCTTGTCAATATAAGTGACTTCAGCAGTTTGCACACTGCTGGTGTCGATCTGTGCAGTTCGCTGGCAAATCTAACACAGGAAAACATGATTATGGCCTGTTCTTTAAATTCATCTGAGGGTATCAGAGGGCTGGAAGGATGTCTGCAGGCTTTGTGTAGCACCATATGTCACTGATGCCTGCTCAGTTTTTGCCTTTCACTTTCTCTGGTTATCCACATCTGCAAGTGCAAGTTGACTTGCAGATCAGAGCCGTAACACGACATATAGAGTAGAGCAGATGTAAATAACAATTTTCACTTGACTATAGTGGTCCTGGCTGAAATATATGGGTTTTCCCCTTTCAGAATCCTCATATTCAGTATCACTAGAAAATAATTTCTCTTGACCTTTTTAGACTAAGCACACAGCTGTAACTTGACAAGTGAAGAAGAAGCAAAGTGTCAGTCTTCCTGTTTGGCTTTAGCGCTCTCACAGCAAAGGGCATCCCTTTTCGTACAAGAAAACCTCCTGACCTTAACCAACTTCCACATGCAAGACTCAGAAATAAGGCTGTGATCTTAAGTATTACATAACACACACACACACACACACACACACACACACACACATACACACACACACACATACACACACACACACACACACACCCTTTTCTCTCTATCTCCACCCAGTCCGGTGCAGGTTCCACTTCCCCTTTTATGCCACCTTGCATGGAGATAAATAGGTCTTTGTGCACACTGCAGGCCCATGAAAGACTTGCGTCAGGGACATGGATGATAGTCTGGATGGAATCTGAGCGTGTGCGATGTGCACTAGCACATGAAAGAACAAGATAATTGCAAGGAACAGATGAAGAATGGGTAGGGAGGACAAACTCTTTCATTCATTAACGTTCCTTCCAGTCCCACAATTTTGGCACTGGCCCCTTTATTTCTTTAGTCAGAGCTCTATCACTCTGCTTATGAGACATCTACGTGTTTTCCAGAAAACGGCTGAAAACATGTACATGTGCTGTTTAGCCTAATCCCAGATTGTGTAAACAACACAGCATGCAAACATAATGATGAGTCTGTGACTCACTCGTCTCCATGACTCCATACTGGAAGGAATGCAGAAGGAGTTCATTTAATGTCACTGGTGCTAAATGGCCATTGCAACGGCGCAGTAAGACGGCAGAGGAGTGAGGCACAGGGCTGGGTCAGATACAACTGGTCCAAGCTGCTCTTATGTTACGACTGCCTCATTTAAAACACAGTTACACAAAGAAAAAAAAAGAGGTCTTGGACAGGATGCATCTTGTTTCTTTAGCTCATTCAAGCCTCACTCTCAGTCTCTCTCTCTTCCTTCTCTTTCTCCCTCTGCTGGGAAGCAGCCAGTAACAATCACAGACTCACTGAAACTTGGCACATTTGTTCATTTTTCTTCTTGCTCGCTCACAGCCTCTTGTCTGCCAGCAAGGCACTGAGAGACAGAAAAAGCGCTTGGCAGAACAGGTCCACCTTTTTTTCTTTCTTTTTTTTTTATTCCACCATTGTTGTCTGCCAGAGGGCCCGAAGTTATCCTCAGTGCAGCAAAACTCTCCTTTTGTCAAAGTTACAGTGAGGAGAAGTGACTAGATTTCAAAAGCCACAGCTGGGTTGCACTTCATCAGCTTTGTTTTGTATCAGTCTGAGAGTCACTGTGCACTATCAGCGCAAAAAAAAAAAAGATACTTTATGTAATTTCCACTGCATTGTTTTTCCTTATCAGTTTGGTTAATTAAATTTTTAACTTCTTTTTTCAATTCAGTCTTTTTCATGAAGTCCATGTTCATTCATATTAAAAAAAAAAACAACCTTGAAGCCAGAGTGTTTTGGGGGAAATTCAGAGACACCAGTTACAAACAGGAAACCATATTCATTATATAACAGTCAGAGTTGAGGGTTCATGTGGCTCTGCTAGGCTTTTTTTTTTTTGACACACTTTATTCAGTGTCACTTACATTTTATTTAATTTCTGACACTGTATCTTTGTTTTTGTTTCTGCTTTCTTATTTAGGAAATACGATTTTGCACATTTGAATACATCTGATGAAACAAATGCATTGCACCATCGCAGGTGCAAGTCGCCCAACATGTTCTCCACTCAGTTTCCCACATCAGCAGCTGTAGACAGCTGTATGAAGTGTGGACGGTTTAATTTTTCTCTTAATTGTAATCATCTCATTCCCATTCATCCACCAGTCTACCGCACCACTAACACAGACACACAAACAACCATTCACACTCTCATTCTCACCTATGGCCAGTTTAGAGTTGCCAGTTGAATACATGTCTTTGGACTGTGAGGGGAAGCCGAAGTACCAGGAAAAAAACCCACGCAGACACGGGGAGAACATGTAAACTCCACACAGAGAGGTCCCCACCAGTCAGAGGTGATAGTGCTCACCGCCATGCTACCCAGGACTCAATTTATTGATGCAATTACAGTAAGACATGAGTTCTAAGATACAAGGTGAGAGTTGTTGTGGCGATGTGCTCAAAATTAGGCAAACACTTTGGAAAGCATTAATTAAAATAAATGTTAAAGCACCACTTAGGTACTGTGCTTTACAGTTTGCATGATGGGTACCAGATGTTGGAGACACTGAAATAAATCCAGTTTACATATATATTAAATTACTCACATTACATAATTGTTTAATGTGCCAAACAACATAAAAATTACTCAATTGAGTGTTGCGTAACTGTTTGCCATAAGCTCTTTGACCAAAGTGAGGGCTTTTTTTTAATGCTTCTTAATAACATAGATGTTGCAGTTTTTCCATGTGCATGAGAGGGGAGTAATGTTTGGAAAATGCAGGGCTTTTAAATTACACCTCCAACCAGAGAGCTCAAAATTGTTTGCTAGAGAACGCTGAAGTTTAGTCAGAAAAGGAAAACACTGTTTGTTGCCAAACTCCTGATGTTCAGCAACTTCAAAAATAGAACATGTGATTGGTCCTGGTGTTGTAACCTTTCCTGTGTCCTGAAAGGAAGGGCTTCATGACCTGCTGAGGTTCATAGAACTGTTTTCCCAGAGACTCTAAGAACACTTCTCAGCAATGGGCTGTGGCAACACCCTTGCTTAACTTTGTTTGATGCTAAGTCCATGCCTTGCAGGCTCAAAGCCGTTTTAAAAGTTTGTGTGTGTGTGTGTGTCTATGTGTGTGGATTTTTTTTTTTCGATAGGCTGTACACAATTGCTTCCTTTGAGGTCAGAAAAGGCAAGTTCTTCGATGGTTCCTAATTTTATCGCTTTTTAGTCTTTCTTCTGTACATTTATCCTGTGTGTGTGTGTGTGTGTGTGTGTGTGTGTGTGTGTGTGTGTGTGTGTGTGTGTGGTGGTGTGCAGTCAGGGTACATCATGTACTCAACCTGCATATGAACAGTGCCCGGGGAAAATAAGATAAAACAATGATAAGCCTGGCTCAGACCCGCTTCACAAAAGCACTGTCGGGCTGCATTGTGTAGCCAACTATTGTAGTGTCCCACACTGACTTAGTGAGGGATAAAAACACTTGAGATTATGAAACAGTTATCCATAGAGATCCAGATTGAATTAACGTTTGAACTGGTCTCAATTGAAGGGTATTCCGGACCTTTTACGGCACAATTCCAGGCCCAAATGTGAAAAATGTGAAATTTCAGCAGAACCTTTAAAGATACATTTTTTACACAAATGATTTCAATTTGGATACATGAAAATGCTCCTTAGGGTTTTACACACACGTACAATACACAGGCAGCACCACTGCTGGTTCCCCTTGAATTTCCTGCAAATCATTTGTTTCTACTGATCTGTCTTTCAAAGTTTAACTTGGCCTTCTGTAACAGGGTGGGTTCCCACAGTCTCACTTTTCATGCAGAGATTAGAGAGAGACTGGGACTCCCATGCTAATCAAAACAGGGCAAAATGAAAATTTTACTGTCCTCCAGCCAGCAACTGATACTGCTCAGCCTTAGTGGTATGCAGAGCGCAGTTCAAATTATATATATATATATATATATATATATATATATATATATATATATATATATATATATATATATATATATATATATATATATATATTTTTTTTTTTTTTTTTTCTCTTGTGCCTTACTATCACACTGTACAATAAGATGTTTTCAAGCCACAGTGCACCCTGGTTATCAAGCAATATACAGGGTGTATTACAATCTAATGTCTATTTAAATAGTGTAATTATTATATTGACTGTCTGTGATACTGTGACCCACTCTTAAGTGCAGAGTTGTGTGTGGGGGCGTATGTGATGGTGAGCGTTGACAGGCTTCCTTATTATCTAATTAGGCGCCACGGTCATGGTCCAAATAGATAAGGCACCCCTCCACCCCCCTTTCCGGCACACTTATGTAATTCCTATAACTGCCGTCTGGGACAACTAAGATGGGGAATAAAAGAATGAAGAAAACGACAGAGGGAATAAACAAGCATAAAGAGGGAAGAGATGCGACAAATATAACAGGGATCAACAAAAACAGTCTAACAAACTGAAGCATGACTGAAGAAGCAATTTTAATGGATGGGTGGAACTGTTTTTAAATTCTTCCTGTTATTAGTTACTAAGAAAGGATAGAGATTATTGTGGTTCTTCTTCTTCTTTCCAAAAATACCTACATGTAGGAATACTTTACAATTTTTAAGTCACATTAATGTGGCAACACTAAGCTTCATGGCATTTATTACAAACCACAACACTGTCCATAAAGTCTGTCCTTGGATATTGTGATTTATAACTGCAACATGATTGCAACCATGACCTAAGCGAGTTAAGAACAATTCCAGTGGTTTTGCACTGTAAATCATATCTGCTTACAGCTTACATCACTGACAGGAATTTCCTAACTAATAAATGCTGTTCTCTCATTTATAATTACTTTTTTCATTCCTTTCCTTGGTCATACAGCAGAACAGACAGAGACTTGCTCAGTATTGCTAATGTCTAAGACTAATAGAGATAATTCCATTTCAGACAGTTCTGCAGATGCTGATCTTGAAGATTTGACTCAGATGACAGGATGCATTACTTATAGATTTCTAATCCACAATCTGGTACATGTTGTATCTACACTCTCTGTCACACAGGACAAAGCAGCTTAGTTCAATATTGTTGGGGTGGTGTGTCAACAGTAGCATAATGCTACGGGTCATCTCAGTGTACTACAGTCTGCACGTGGATAATACCATAGGTCACCTTTGCATGCTCCATTGCAGGTATACCGATGCATGTGTGTGATTGTGTTGTTTAGAGGGCCTAATGGTTTCGGTCCTGTGGAAAATCTGTTACAACTGTTAAATCAGTTACATAGCACCCGTTTGCCAAATGCTGAAAAGTCTTCAGACTCAGTCACTGACAGGAAGCATATTTATTCACACAGAAACTAACTTTTATTTATTCAAATATTGGTTGCCAAGTTCTTTGCGTTAAGAGAAAGAACAGAAAGATATAACAAAGATCTAATGCACTTCTTATGTTTGTATTGTTGCTGGGGCAACCGAAGATGAAACCGAAGCAGTGTTGGTAAAGAAAGGCCTGCACAGCAGAGGTTACATCAACCTGTGGTGCAGGGTGTGTCTGTGGATTTCTCAGTTAACAAACACTGATCTCTGTCTGCTGAAGATGATGGCAATAATGGAATTCAGTGTGTGCCTGTGTGTGTGTGGGTGTGTCTGTGTTTGTGTATTTGGGAGTTACATGCTCGCTTCACTGTGTGCACTCTTCACAAGGATTAGCAACTTGATTATCATTTTTCATAGAACATCCAGATTAGTCCTGTAGCAGAGGATTGTCATTTATTTAATACAAACACACACACTTGCAAACAACCCATTCAGTGACGGTTCCAGACTGTGTCTGGCACAGCACCAAAGGCAGCCTATTCATGTGGTAACAACACAACGAGTTAGTAAGTCAAGAGGTCCATTAAAAAGCCATTATTGTCCATTCCTCTCTAACCTGGTCCCTCAGTAAATAACTCACAGATTTAAACACACCAAATATATGCCAATATGGATTAGAAATCTACTGGTTTACAATACTTGGTTCCCAGAATCACTTATTTTCCAGCACGCAAGTGGTCATATATGTTATTGAGGAAACTCATAAAAACAGCACTAAAACAAAGACCGTTAATGGCTTTTTTTTTTTACCTCCTTTTACTTCCTTCAATAAGAAATAACTTCCTGTAGCTATAGAAAAAGGTGATTCTGCCTATATCTTATTTCCATTAAATGTCAACAGCATTGCTATTCTTAGCTAACCATGTTTTGTCTTAGTCCCAGATCCCTGTCTGACAATCTACTTCAGAGTCTTTCTCTAGCTGTGCCTCCCTTTCTCCTCCCTGCCATCGCCTCTGTAGCCTTGCTTGTTAGAGGTTTGATTTGTTGGTTGGTGAAATGTGTTATGCGTTGTTGCAAAAGAGAACATAGATTTTAAAAAATGTCATCTGAATCTATGTATTTGACAAATCTTTAATGTGGGGAATACAATGACAGTATTGCCCACATTAAAGAGGGCTAGTAAGAAATGCTGTTCTCATTGTTTGACCCAACAGCATTTCTCCTTCACACATTGTTTCATCTTGTCTTATAAGAACCTTGTAGTATGTGCCTCCCATCTGAAAGGGGTGTGAATTTTCCATACTGTTACAGTAGCTTGTTTCCCTCTGATCATTAGACCTGTTACACATATTCTCTGTTCACTGGAAATATTTTATATAATAGTAAACTGGTAAATGATGCCACATTTGCCTCATTCTGCACCTTCACATTTACAACTCATTTGTGTGGTTCTACACTACCACAATATTATCTGCAGAATAAGTTTAAACACACTGGGGGTACAATAAGGTTAATCACACACAAACTGTATGCTGTTGTAAAAACCCCCACAGGAAAATTTATGAAATCATTTGAATTGTCTTGATATTGAAATTCATTCTGTACCTCATCTTCTTCTCTCGCCCACCCATATTGTTTTCATTTACTTATTGTTTCATATATGCAATTTGACATATAAACAAAACTTAATATTTCAATCTATTTATCAACAGTAAAGCATCATGCCTTTAAAGAAACTGTACACAATACATAAAAAAGAGCATACAGAGCCTGGTTTAGATTAGATTAGATTAGATTCAACTTTATTATCATTGTACACAAGTATACAACGAAAAGTACATTCCAGAACACCCCTCCAAGGGGAGACAGGTGTCTGCAGTCATGCGCCGTTATACAGGCGAGACCGTACTGGTCTCTGTGTGTATCATTTTCCTTGCATCTCATTTGCCCTCAAAGAGTCAACAAGCAAAGCAGCATTCTGCGCTACTGTCACTGTGAAAAAAATACACGAAAAAATGAATGCAAATTTCCCAGCCAGGCCACCCTCTGGATTGAGAAGGATTTATGTTAATATTCAGCTTAAATGTAAAGAGCTGATCCACTGTAAAAATGCAGCGGGGTTTTTTTTTTTGTTTTGTTTTGTTTTTTTGGTTGCAGAAACCTCTCCAGGAATTTCATAATCATGCCTTGGTTTTAAAATTATTAAATCCTAAAACTAAATTGGCTTTCACTCCAGAAAAACATCTTGTACCAAAGCTACTTTGTGGTTTGTATGTGAATCACAGACTGGTGCTTTCATGTCCAGCAGGGGGTCTTACACAGCTGGATCTCGTCTCCACTCCATTGTAGGAGGACTAGGTTAGGTTCAGTAGTCAACTGGACAAAAGCCAATGGCAGGTGGCCATCTTAGGACATAGTCAAAAACTTATACCAAGGTCTAAGTGTTCAGGGCAACAGAATGTCAGAAGGACAAATAGACAACCCAGAACAGAGTATCTAATTCAGTCAGAGGTCAAAACTCTTCTGTCACAATCCACTTGCTGCCTTTTCTGTGCAGTTTACAATGCAAAGCACCAAGTCTGTGAACCTCACCTAGAATCCTGTCACAAAGACTGATGGTCATTTCAACCTGACGAAGAAATCACAGTGTTTTCTAACTAGACTGGAAAAGTCTTCTCTTTTTTCAGGCAACAGACCTGAACAAAAAGATGACAGTTTTCCATCCCTACACACGTCATGCAGCTTCTTGCCTATACTGGTCTAGCATTAGAGCTTTTTACTCTAATACTTTTTTAAATCTATACTGGTTTGAAAAAAGTCAGCCTAACTTTATGCTACCTAATACAAACATTCAATAATCTGTGTCTGTAAATCTTGTCTCCCCTTCAGTATTGTCGTATGGTCACCCCCCCAACACCACCACCCCCGCCCCCGCCCCCCGTTTTGACTGCTTAACAGCCAACTGGTCACAGAGCTGATGTCCTACGATAAATGTTTGTGTCATCACTGCAGGTTCCTCACCCCTCTTCACCCTGGCAAGTGGTTTTTAATGGCTGCTAAATACTGACTGAGTGCCTGTGGTGAAGGTGTGCAACAGCTCCTTTCTCATTCCAGCCAATCGTAGCTCACTAAATCAACACTTTTCCTCTGATTTTATCCTGTGGAACTCACAGTCCCCCATCCCCACCCCTGGGTTTTTCTGGCTCTTCCTCAAAAACAAAATAAAACGTATGAGTTAAGTCTCAGGAGTCTCTGGTCATCTCTCTGACCCCTGAATCATTTACATAACACGTCTTCTGTCTGCTCCAAGAGATGTCCTGGCATGCTTCCTCAGGCAATGCTGAACATTTTATTCTGTTAACAAGTGGCAAATGAGAATGATAGCTGCTGGGCAGAATGACCACCCAGTGTGAGGTCACAGTCTAAACTTGAGCCAGGCTTTCATCAGACGCCAGGCTTTCCCAAAGTGAATGCTTAAAAAAAAAAGCATGAACGTCTGCAAACCTCAGCTCAGCGAGGCCGCTTTTTTGTATCAACGAACAGGCTTGAACTGTTAGTACACACATGAATGAATGACTGCTTCCCTTTTCCGAACAAAAAAAAAATGCAAAGGTACACATTTTAAATCCCAGTTTTAATCCTGCAAGGAAGTCCATGAAAGCCACATGTCTGCTATTCTCTCATGAGAAGGGAAGGGTTCGGGAACAAAGTGTTCAGGCCAAAGAGTGCTCGTCAGGCAAACAGTTCAGCTGGCATAGACAGACATATGGCCATTCTGGCAAATGGCACAGGTGAACAGTTTGCCTCAAAGCCAAAAAATGTCAAAAACATTGGCACTGACATTTTCCCCACCACAGGGAAAATCAGTGCTGCCTGTAATTTAGTCATCTTCCCATAAGAGAAAGGTTTAATCTTTATCTGAAGTGCAGATGACTAAATAGATACGCAGATTTCGATACTATGTAATAACAGCACTCATGGTTTATTTCTATGATTATTCTGATGAACTATATAACTATGAAAGGGTCGGTTAGTGAAGAAATACTAAAAGCCTGAAAAAACCTTTTGTGTAACACTTTGGACAAACCCCCGCCAGCAGGCATTATTCCAGGTGTGATAATGTAAACACTGAAGGTGGGAATGCGTCAAATTGTAATTCAGCTGACCTGTCAGTGTAGCTTAAAAGAATGTTGAAAGTACTACATAGAATAAAAACACACTTCTTTATAAAAGCTGTCAGGTGTGGCTGGACTCTCTAAACCAACATTTCTCCACCTATCATAACAGCACACGCTCACTCATTAATAAATCAAGAGTTCCACAGAACAACAGGAGCAATGCCTCCTAAAAAGGTCAGAATTAATAAGCATGTACACAGTGGTGTTTAAAAACAAAGTGAGTGTGGACATTTTCCAAGTAGCCTGCATTTGGCATAGAAGCTAGTTCAGCTGTATCGTAGCTTAGCTGGTATTACAGTGCTGTGCAAAAGTCTTGAGCCACCACTCATTTCTTTACATTTTGCCAGGAAAATGGGAAATAAATGGAGACATTCATTGAGACAGGCACAAACATGAATGGAAATACAATATATGAGGCAAAAACCTGAATATTTAGTATGATCACCCTTTTTCTTTGTTGGTGCAAAAATACTATTTTATGCCTGCCTGACTGTTACCTCTGGGATTTTTCATAGATTCAACTAAAGAAATGTGAGCAAGTTATGTGTTTCTGCAGCAAGCTGCTAGTAACAAAGTGCCTAAGGATAGAATTTAAAATTGGTTCTTTGCTCAGTTGTCTATTATGTGTAGACACAACACTGATTCATCCCTTGAGTTAAGTGCCTTTTTTTCTGTGCTTGAATGAGTCACAGATCAGTGTTACGTGACTTAACAAACAAAAAAACATTCTTCTGAAAATGGTCACGTACAAGGATTGGACTGTAAACGAGTAAAAGAAGCAGCCAATGTCCAATGAAAGACTTTCACAGACCTCCAGAAAACCTGGAGAAAAATGAGCAAGACCACTTTTAAAGATTACAAGAAAATGTGACTCCTTGGAAGCCAAAGAAATGAGGGGTGGCTCAAGACTTCTGCACAATACTGTAAAATCCATCCATATTAAATCTGATACAACCTTAGTGTTTGTCATTTTTTTATAGCCAAAAGCTACACAATCAACATAAAACTTGTAACTGTCTAATCATCCCCGTCATCAGTAAAGGGTTGAACTTTAATCATCACTACCAAGAACTATCATATAAAAAAGAAAACTATTAACAACCCCTTTTTGATATGCAGTGCCAGTCCAGCTTCTGGAGAAGTTTGATAAAATACTGATAATGCTTCTTGACCAGAAAACATTACTGATAACACCTACCAATTACTGCATAAGTGATAATAATTACCTTTAGCGTGTTCATTTCAGGAAACCTTCATCAGAACAGCCATATTGCAGATATTTTATCTGATTAGGCAGTAAAAGAAATCGATGTTTAATCTATATTTATGTCGCCCAAACTGCCCATTTTTTGTGTTTCCCATGCATTTAAACTTAAATGAAATCAGTGGGTTTATTTTCATTTGAAGTTTTGCCTCAAATATTTGGTTTGAAAATTGAAGTAGCGACATTCTCTGTCTCCTTTTCTTCCATCAAATCACACAAATTCCAGTTTTAATGGGACTTTTTTTTTTTCTTCCCATACTTGAGAAAACATCCTCTAAAGCTTTTGGAAAGTAAAAGCAAGAGTGACTTCAAGCAGGCAAAAGAACTTGCATGAGTGGAAACAAAGGTCAACTTTTATCAAGATTCCATCTGTGCGCCAGCGTGTCGAGCAGCATCTCTGACATATACACCGCGATCCTTTAACGCATATCTCACACATCTTACTGACACAAAAGACAGCAGCGTCGTTCGCAGGTTCATGTTGTTTTTAGCATTCACGTTTCCTCACAAAGCTACGCGTTTTGCTTATCCGATAACCAGACACGCCATATTTAACTACATATGGCTGGCTCAGGTTCAGTATTTCAGCAACAGTAAAACTGTAGCTTACTGGAAAGATGGTAGCTGTTAATTTGAAGCTGAAGTCATTTGACAGTAGCTGCCAAACAAGCCATCCAACTGGCAGCAATGTTGTAGCAGGACATTCTCTTCCTCACAAACACTGCGGCGTGAGCTGCCAAACACTGTTTTATAAACACTATTTGGCAGAGACGGAATAGGAGGCAGGCCCGTTTTAATTGACCTCTAGCAATAAAAGATCATTTTAATTGAATCAATATGACAACAAACTGCTGTTTTAGAGTAGCCTCATGTATTTGTAAGGCATTCTTTTTAGATTACATTATGATTACCTTTGTTCTCTGCCCCCCAAACACTCAGTCTTTAGCTGTTTTGAAGTTAAAGGGTTTTTTTTTTCATTGTGATCAATCTAGAAATGTTTCTTTATAAGAGTTATTTTATGTCTCATAAATAATAATTACCCTTAAACCTTAACATTGCATTGTTAAAACCGAACGGGACACACATATGTTATTGTCACAGTTGTGTTATGTAGCATAAACACACCCATCCTAGCCTGTATTTAATCCATTACTGTAAACATGACGAAGATCCAAGAAACCTGATTACTCTCCATTTACCATCTGGTTCATTTAATCAAAACATGTTCCTCATATTCTGATATGATTTAAATCAACAGGTGAAATCTAGACTTTGTGCCTAAAGTCAATTGACTAATGAAAGATGTTTTAACTAACCAGGTCAGCATGTACCTGTCTGATAACCAGACTTACCTGTGAAAGAAGAGTAATATAGACAGCATGGTCTGGTCGATGTTGCTGTTGCTGTTGCAGATCCCCTCATTGAGCAGGAAACAGGGGTCTCTCACAACCGACTCCAGGGAGTCCTGTCTCATGATGTTGTTCAGTTTGTCCGTGTTCAGGTTCTGGTACATCAGCTGGTTGCGGAGCTGGCGGAAGTGATTTACAGTGGGGCTTGTGGGGCTTGCTGGCAGGCCTCCTGTAGTACCGAGGCCCTGAGCTGGACTGCTGGATATGGACTCATCACAGCCATTGGCCAGGTCCAAACAGCAACTGCAACAGTCCAGGCCGATAGGCGAGCGGCAGTCGTCATCTGACATCTTGGAGAGCAGGTGAATGAAGAGGAAAAACGCCCAGGGCAGGTGCAGAAATTTCAGCAGAGAATGACAGAGACTGAGGTGTATAAATAGTAGACAAAGTGAAAGGCACAACAGGGGTGTGTTCCTCAGCTCTGACAGAGACACTGGCAGGCAGCCTGGGCCAGCCTAGTGTACCGTCCTGTCTCCACTCCGGGGCCAGGAGGGCTAAATGGCAGATTGAGCTGCTCCCTGAGAAGTGCACTCACGCTGGGCTACTGTGCCTGCTTCTATCTCTGAGTTCCCCTCCTGTGGCTCTGCTGCATTTAGCCTTTTGTTCGGGGCCGACGCTGCTGCAATGTGTTGCTACTGTGGCAGGAAAAAGAGTGAACACACCACACACACACACACATACACACTCACACCAGTTCAGCAGGAGTCCGCTTGAAAGCAAAACCCAGAAGCTGCTTATCACTTTTTTCTCTGGACTTTTTTTTTCTGTGGTTGGCGTGCCTAGAGACAGAGGGAGGGAGTAAAAACGGAGGCAGGAAGCAAAGAGGAAGGGAGGGAGCGATGAAGGCAGACAGGGTGGGGAAACCCCGATGATTGGTAAAGAGCATTGCTCGTGATTTACTGGGCCCTCCTCTTTTCTCTTTCAGCTTAGCCATGCATGCATTAATGGTACGAAAGGGAAACAGAGAGGGAGTGACAGCTCAGAGCATGCTTGAGACATGTGCAGTTTCACCAGCTCCACCCTGCCATGCTGACAGCCCAAGGAGTGGTTGAGTGAGAGAGGCTGCAGGAAGACACACAAAGCTATGATAACTTGTGAGAAGAAAAAAAAAGATGTTCCAGTAGATGTGAGCTGCTAACACAGCGTTTTACGTGCTTAAAATAAACTGTTCTTGATTGTATTATGTTTATGTGCTTTTATCCACTATATATGTCTATATTAAATTAGGTTTCTCTTCATGCAATAAAACTTGTTTCAGGACTCCTTAAGAAAAAATAGACCTGTGAGGCCACAGTCCAAACATGGATGTGACTCACTTCTTGCCCTGTGTGAGCTGGCATACCCTTAGCCCTATGCAACACAGGTCAACATGAAAACTAATGGAAGCCAGAAGGGAAATGCGAATAAACAAATCATATGAAATACAAGATGTTGTGTTTTTTTGGTTGTGTTTGTCTTGGTAAGGGTCAAAGACTGTGTCCTTGCAGCTTGCAGTGGGATTTCTTTGTCATTTCCCATATCTGTTCCCAAACCATTTTGGATTAGGAAAGCGTGCGCTGTGTTCGTTCTCCTGATGAATGTTTCACAAGTCCTGATAAATACCAGGACGATGCCGTTACGACCGAAACAGACGCTCTGGGAGGATGGTACTGCTGAGTGACCTCAGCTGCTGACCAAACAAGTGCACTGCATGTTGTCTACAGATGGCTAGTCACACAAGAACACAACAACAAGATAATTACAAAAAAAATACATCTTACTCTGAGGCATGCAGTCATTCCTGCTACACTAAAAAATGTCATAGCACCTATTGTTGAGTAGCAAAGGGATCAATTAAGCAGAGAAAATGACTGACTATTGCTTTATTGAGTGTGTAATGATGTCCTCAGGCAGAGGGGTTGCTGCTGTTTGGGTGGTGGAAAGACTGAAATTGCAAACCAATCTGGGTAGAGGCTGCCATCTAGTGGAGTTGTATAGTATAGTCAGGATTAATTCAGCTTAAAAATTATCCTGACATCGGCAGGAATATATTTCTAGAATAACTACTTTAATCTAAACTAGGGGTTTGAGTTTGTAATTTAAGTTTCAGACATAGTTTAATATTCATAAGGGTTATTGTGGCATTATATTAAGTTCTTATGCCATAATCTTCTGGTCTAAGTGATAACCAACGATGACAAGGCAGCCTACAGACAGGAGGTCCAGGCACTCACATCCTGGTGCCAGACTAATGATTTGCTTCTCAACACCAACAAGACAAAGGAGTTTGTCATTGACTCCAGGAAACATAAGGACACAGTACATGCTACTCTGGTGATTGCTGGGGAAAAAGTGGAACAGGTGGGGAGCTTCAAGTACTTTGTTGTTCACCTCTCAAGGGACGTGACATGGGTAGTAAACACCAGAGAAGTGGTGAAGAAGACACAGCAGAGACTTTTCTTCCTGGGCTCCCACAAAAATTCCTCACCAATTTCTAATGATGCACCACAGAAAGTGTCCTGAGCTATGGATGCACTGTGTGGTTCTCCAGCTGCACCTTAGAAGAGAAAAGACCTGCAGCGGATTATTAAGACTATCAAAGATCACTGGCACCCCTCCCCCATCCTTGGACCAAATTCACTCTACTACTGAGGAAAAAGAGCCAAAAAAAAAAAAAATCAGGTCGGATTACATGCACCCTGGACGATGTCTTTTTGGCACCCTCTCCTCTGGCAGGCTCAGGGTCATGAGGGCACAGACAGAAAGACTTAAACACAGCTTCTTCCACAGTGCAGTAAAAGCTCTGCTGTAAGCCAGAGCACAGACTTGACACTTTGTTTCTCACTGGACTAATGAGGACAAACTTTATGGACGTTTAGGCCTGTATTATCTTATTTTTGTTGCTATTTATATTTATTTATATTCATATTTTTTGCTATTTTCTTGTTTCTGTTTTTATTTCTTGTTCTTAATTATATGCTTGTGAAATTTTATCATGTTCTCATTCATATGCTGCTGTGAAAAGAAAGGGAGAGCTGTCAAACAGAATTTTGTTGCATGGAAATGTGCAATGACAATAAAGAATTTCTAATTCTAATCTAATTTATACATTTAGTCGCAACTTTCATAGGGACACCTGTTCAGCTCCTCATTAACACAAATATCTAATCAACCAATCACATGACAGTAACTCATTGCATTTAGGCACGTAGACATGGTCATGGCAACCTGCTGAAGTTCAAACCAAGCATCAAAATGGGGGAAGAAAGGTGATTTAAGTGACTTTGGAACTTTGTTGGTTCCAGATGGGCTGGTCTGATTATTTCAGAAACTGCTGATCTACTGGGATTTTCCCACACAGCCATCTCTTGGGTTTACAGACAATGGTCCAAAAAAGTATCCAGTGAGCGGCTGTTCTCTGAGTGGCAATGCCTTGTTGATGCTAAAGGTCAGAGGAGAATGGCCAGACTGTCCATCCCTTTATGATACAGTGTACCCATGTTCTGGTGGGTGTGTAAGCAGAATAAGGCGCTATGTAACAAAACCCAGATCATCTTAAACTGGTTTATTGAACAAGACAATGAGTTCACTATACTCAAATGACCTCCACAGTCACTGGATCTCAATCCAATAGAGCACCTTTGGGATGTGGTGGACTGGGAGATTTGAATCATGGATGTCCAGCCGACACATGCTATCATGTCAGTATGGACTAAAATCTCTGAGGAATGTATCCAGTACTTTGTTGAGTCTGCACCATGAAGAATTAAGGCAGCTTTGAAGGTAAAACAGGGTCCAACCCGTTACTAGCAAGGTGTACCTAATAAATTGCCCATTGAGTGTAGATATACAAGTATCCAGCAAACTGATTAAAAGCTGAAAGCTGTAATTAAACTATGAAAACAGGTTTAAACCACCAAAATAAAAAAAAACGGAGTACTAGCAAGTGTTATAAACATACATACGTTGACATTATAACAATAAAGTTATAATGTCAATTTAGAAACAAAGACAAAACAAATACAATTAAAAATGACATTTAGGAAATATGCATACTTATTGTCTTGTAAATGCTTAAGCATAAGGCTGGCACCAAAATTCAATAGATTAACTTAGCATAACTGGAAATTGCGGTAATAGCTAGCCTGGCCTTGTCCCAAGGTAACAAAACATGTCTGCTTGCAAATCTAAAGTTTACATATTCAAATCTTGTCCATTTAGTGTAGAACAAATCTTATAGGTTGGACACCTGACCAGCAACCAACAGGATATTTATTTTTAAACTAACAGACACACTGATTCTTTAGGTTAGCATAATTAAATCATGATAAAATACATCTTACCTGACTTCCAGATATGTTCAAAGCCAGTGTTTGGAGTCTGACCACTTCCAATCCCAATGTAATAAAACTGGATACAGTTACCTTAAAGTTTAATGGTTAGATAGCCTTCAGTGAATAGTAGTGAATGGAGCTAAACCACTGAAATAATTTTTCAACTTGAAAAAAGAAACTCGAATTTCATTTTAATTTTTGCAAATGTAGTACTGATGATGGGGCAGAAATTTAATTAACAGTATTACCAATAATTTTTTTATTGTAGGGATGCCAAATGTGTGCATTCTGCTAATTTATGCTAACTGGTGCATAAAGGACTTACTCCCATGAAGGCATCTGTTTGCAAAGAATAGCTACAGCAAAGATCCCAGGCACAGATAAAACAGAAACTCACATATAAACCTATATGACAGACAGTTGGTTGTGGTGCCCTGAGGTGGCTGCTGTCAGGCACTGCTGCTAGAAATTTTTCTGCTGCTGCTGCAGATTTTGGGAAATCAAAATAATACATGCCATAAAGTGGTTTGTGGTGCTTTGATTTCCCTTTACTCAGAACAGTATTTTCACAAAAACTACTAAAAATATGACGAGTTTTGTCAGAAAGATCCACAGAAGCCATAAAACTAACCGAAAAATAGTAAAATATATTAACAGTGACTTGCCGTGTTAGCCTATGCAACATATTAACATAAAAACCCATTTTACAGCACAAATCACCAGTCCCAGCTGAGGACATGTAATGGTTGGTGGTTTCTTAGAAGTAGAAAAAATAAGCCGATGATAGACCAGATGCCTTGAGGTGGCTTTTATTGTGAATTGGCAATAATTTCATTAAATTGAGGTGAACTGAATTCAGTGACACCAGTGAAACTTTAGCTCAGTAAGTTGATTTTGCAAAAGGAAACTGAGTTACGTGATAGCAAAATAATAAATAAATAAATTTCAACTACAGTCTGTGCCAGGAAACTAACCAATTAAAATTAATTCTACCAAGTCTGCCAAGAAGAGTGGTCAAATATCCAGCCAGAATTATGCCAGACACTTCTTCACAGCTACCAAAAGTGTCTGCTCAAGGTACAACCAAATAACCAAATATTAGTAGGTGTGTATGTATACTATATTGCCAAAAGTATTCACTCATCCATCCAAATAATTGAATTCAGGTGTTCCAATCCCTTCCATGGCCACAGGTGTATTAAAACCAAGCACCCAGGCATGCAGACTGCTTCTACAAACATTTATGAAAGAAGAGGTCATTCTCTGGAGCTCAGTGAATTCCATCATGATACTGTGACAGGATGCCACCTGTGCAACAAGTCCAGTCATGAAATTTCCTCACTACTAAATATTCCAGTCAACTGTTAATGGTATTACAAAGTGGAAGTGATTGGGAATGACAATAGCTCAGCCACGATCTGGTAGGCCACATAAATCTGAGGGCCACAGCATGCAGAGGTCACCAACTTTCTGCAGAGTTCGTCGCTACAGACCTCAAAAAGTTTATGTGGCCTTCATAGAACAGGTTTCCATTGGGTTTCCACATCTGCATCCAGGCCTTACATCACCAAGCCCAAAGCAAAATGTCGGATGCAGTGGTGTAAAGCACGCCAGCACTGGACTCTAGAATAGAATAGAATAGAACTTTATTGATCCCTTGCAGGAAATTGCTTTGTTACAGCAGCAGCAATTAACACTAATATAAGGACACAATATAAATACTATATACTATATAAGAGCTATATGCACAACATAAATATAAATACTACTGTATTGGATACAGTGTGGATTAGAGAAAATCCAAAATAATTTCAGACTCGTGCATGCTGTGTATGCTGTACAATTAAACCCTGGGAAAAGAACAGTTCAAATAAATCATAAATCTGGAGTCTATCCCACCTGAGACAAATATTCACAACTAAAAAACTTCACACTATGGAGAACTGTGTAGCCTACAGCAACATTATTTCAACCCTGTGCTTTGCATGGATTTTCTGTTTAATTTTAAAAAGCCATAGAAGTTAAGTTGAGCCAATTTTATGTCTACATTTTCAGATTCAATTAAAATGGCAGCTGCAAATATGTAATACTATAGTTTTTTACTCGCTGCCACATTGTGGTATATAACAAATTTGTCTCTAGAAATATAGAGTACACTGAACTAAATAACGTGGACAGTTTCAATGAAATATTAATTTGAGGAGAGGCCTTTTACAGGCAGTCTGTTGCAACATCATTGTAGTAAGGGTGGTGGAAGCTTTTTGCTATCAATGGCACATTTCTAAAATCTGTCTAAATAGCAGTGATAACCAAGAGCAAGACCACATTTTGTTGTCAGCTGCAGTTTGATAGCAAACAAGTGTCAAAGCCAATGATTAAACTTGATTACAAACAAAGTACTTTTGCCTTAACAGGCAAATGAACATGATGTAAATTTCAGATATTTGCAATTCACACACTGCATTTCTTTTTTTATCTTCAGCAAAATTGACAAAGATATTTTTTGGTTGGTTGGTTGTTTGGTTGAAACTTTTTACATTCAATATAATTGATTGAAAAGTTAAGAAATGCACTTAAGAGAAAGTAAGTGCGTATCTAAGTGGTGCTTCGATTGATTAAACCAAATTTCTAATTTCTGCCTTTTCCCTCCTACCTGTAATCTCAGAATGAATCTGTGTGCTGTCTTGGCAGAACTTTCAATAAATACATGAGGAGAGAAGAAGGTTGTCTGAGAAATTATGAGTAAGGATCGATAAGTGCATGGTTGGTGTGCCTAGTGTCATTAGAGGAGAGAACTCACATGCTGCAGCAGTGCTGTCTTTGATTCATTTCCCAGTGCCCAGTAAGTTATGAAAAATGGAATTAACAGTGGCTTGTTTTCTGGAATATGGTTTTAGTAAAGTAAATCAGATTTTTTCTTTTTCTATTTCCAAAACTCTAACATGGTGGAAGTCTCTACATGCTCTAATAATGTCTTTCCACTTGTGTCCCTGTACACAGTGTAAGGACACAAAAAAGTATATGTGGGTGGTTGTCAAGATTTCTTTGTTTTGTCTTTCAAGACAAAGATGTCATCTTTATTTCCAACCACTCTGGGACAAAATAAGTTCTAAACCACAACAAGATTTCTACAAAGAAAAAAGTCGTGCCCTAGTTTGTACAGAGTCCCTCAGACAACACCAAGGCCAGACAGAACTGGTTCAGACTGGCCTTGGGAAGAACAGGGTACAGTCAGATGTTGATCCTTAACTTAATGTCAGACGTTTCCTACCTTTTAATAAAAGGCTGCCCTCAAACACCTGAGAAATTGCAAATCAGTTTGAATCTAAGCCACAATGTCTCACTGAGTACAATTTAAACAATTGGCAAATTGTTTGTTCGTGCTGTTGCGCTTTGTTCTGTTTTTTTTTTTTAATTTCAGGTTATATAACATTATCAGAACAAATATTTGGAAAATATTGTATTGAATTTATATCAAATATGACTTTACAATATGCTGAGGATCTTTTAGCTGTATTTAACAACCGAACAACACAATGTATTCTGAGATTTGCAAAGTAAACAGTGGTTGTGTCTATCAAATTTAAGCCCAGTATTCAATGCTCCCTTTGCATTTCATGCCTTTATTCCCTTTACATAATATGATTGCCCTATGTGGAAGATGATCAAATCCAGCTACAAGGGTACTTCCATGGTATCTTTACTTATTAAAAGACCTAATTTTGCTAAATTTAAGATGCTTTGGTTTTCTGCATACAACACTGATGTCTTTAGGCAAGATTTTATTTCAAAGGAAATTATTTAAACAATAGTTATGGAAAATGTTCGGTAAAATATATCATTTTCTTACAGTTTGCTCTGGGGAAGGTCCGCTTAATAGGTGAGGACAAAGTCCACCTCTGTCCTGCTGTACAAAACAGAGTATCCTCAAACTTTGTATAAAATTAACTTTGACTAGTTTGCATTAGTTATCTTATCAGAGGAACTGCAAACAACTGATTTGACTTTCTTTCTCATTTCAGCTTGAGTGCAATCATGATTGTACACCAATCCTCCTGGCCAATTTATCTAGCTTATACTGCCACTCCTCGGTATGCCTCTGAAACAACATTAATGCATGCTATCATTTGATAACTGATAGCATGTGGGCTGTGCAGGTCAAAGTGCTCTATTTATGGTAAATGTATAAAGATAGATATATAAAAATCAGAAACATCATTATACGTTTAAAATACACAGAGTAAAAGAAAACGCCTATGACTTTGCATACCAGTTTTTGTTTAAACTGAATACATGGAGGTTTCTGTACATGCATGCACAATATCAGGTAAATCTATGGTAAAACATACATCTCTATATGGCATCTTGCATGAATACTGCCAATTAACTGACACTAGAGGGCAGTGAAAGCAAAGAGAAGAAACCTTAATATCTTTAAAGATAAGAGTTCCCCGAACGAGTAATATTTGCAATATTTTTTCAAAGGTATTGCTGCAGATTCAGTACAACTTCTGTTAAGCTGATGAGCTGCAGTGCAGTGTGAATAAGATCCATGGAGGTACAGGGATCATAGATAATAAATATGCATTGCATAGTTGTTTTTTTTTTTATCCATTATGGATTTATGCCCGTGGTGCATGCTAGGCAAGTAATCAAAAAGAAAAGAAAGAAAAGGTTCTCAATAAAACATAATTATTTTATCAAAATATATTATTTATATTCATCCAAAAGTAAAGAAACATGAACCAGTGAAACCGGCAAAGTAACAAATAAATAAATAACTAAATCCCACACCAAAAAATTTTTTTTTTCTCCTTCAGATATATTCTTTATTGCAAGGTTCTGTAGATCCACAAAGACCCATTTCTTAATGCAATATCTCTCATAGTGCATCATGTCTCTACTGCTGCTATTCCCATGTGTATTTGATGCTCTACCTCAGGCTGTGATTGGCCAATACTTTCAGACCAGACAGGCTCAAATCCTCTCATTGGTTGGTGAGATATGGCCTATAATCCTAAGCTTCTCTCACCCTGTGAGGATTAAATTTGCTGTCCACTCATCTTTAAGAAATGAGCCCCACTGGTTAGGATTGGACTGTAGAGAAGTAAAGCACAAACTCTTCGCAGGCAATATCTCATCACAGGAACACACAGAACTTAACGCAAGTGGTGAGCATTAGCTGGCTGTGATGGGGATTCAGGCCATGAGTTAAGCTAGGAAAGTAATTATTGTTGTCAGTAAAGTGAGGTCTGAACTTTCTTCTCCCCAACTGTCAAAGCTCAGTCTCATATACTCCAGTGCGTTTCTCTATGGTTTCACTGTTCAACTTCAATTTTATGATTTTTTTTTCTGTAAAATAGTTCTGTTCTGTCTTATTTTGTTTTTCTGGTTAAAGTCAGTATTCACTACTGTTTGCTTTCTATCAGACGCCAGCGCTTTACTTGTCACATTCCTTTGCATTCAGTTGTAAAGCTTCTAAACCACTATTGTGTGACAATAATTTTCATTTTTAAAAAATTGAGAAACTGCTTTAAAAGAAGTCATTTAGCTTTTGTGCCGCTGCATAATTAGACTTACATTGATTTAGG
This sequence comes from Pterophyllum scalare, assembly GCA_024447675.2. NCBI lineage: Eukaryota > Metazoa > Chordata > Actinopteri > Cichliformes > Cichlidae > Pterophyllum > Pterophyllum scalare. The sequence goes on along the minus strand of JAMQGT020001163.1, from coordinate 55,270 downwards.
CACACAGAGACAGACAAATAGCTGCACGGCCTTTCATGGCACATTTTGACGAGCTCTGTATCTGGAAAAAATAAGTCATCTATATTTAGCTGATTGACAAACTGAAGAGATCTTTAAGCATGTGAACAGGGTTTGAATCTAAATGTCATACGTAAGAGGTTATTTAAAAAATGCACTCTCGCTAATGTAACTAAATATTTTTTATGAATAAGCTGTGATCTCAAGCTTCTGCGATCAATATAAAAAAATTTAAATCATACATCAGTATGCCCCTGTTCCCATCTATGAGTCACTTGCCCCTGTAGTGTTTGAAGGGCCGCTACTTAAAGTAGCTTTATAAGCTTGATCATCCCACTACGTTTGCCCACTTAGCACAAATCGGTCTGAATTTCAACTGCTTTCACCCGCAGCACTTAGATATCAATTCTAAAAATGACACTCTACAAGTAGTTTTTTTTTCATTATTGTTTTGCTATCTTCTGGGAAACATAACTAAATATGAATTTAGGCTGCTGCCTGTATAATGGTTATTGGTAATGTGCTTGACTCTGAAAAAGCTTATGTTAGCTTTTCTGACTTTTAAAGTTTCAACCCAGCGAGATATGCTTGTTTTAAAGGTGGAAGAAAAGATCAGAAATTACAACACGTGTAGGAAGAAAGAATTTGCAAAAGAAATTGGTGCAACATATTAATCTTGTTACTAGTGCTGAACACACTCCAAGCATTGCTCTCGCTTTAATACCAACACTGTTACTTAAAACTGCATGCAATTCCAAGGATGAAAGATGTGTTAATATGCAAGGAAAGATGGAGAGGCAAAGCATGATCGTGGGGCTTCAGGCAATTCTGAAAATAAAATCTGAAGCGTTAAGAAATATATAAACGGTTTTTACCACATTTTAATTGACATATGCACAGAATATCACTGAGATGTGCCTGTGAAGCAAGTACAGCCATGTGTGGGCTTACTGAAATGGACCAAAATGGTAATAGCTATCAATAAAGTATGGATTATCTTTAATGGAGGTAACATAAATGAAACATCCATCCATCCATCGATCCATTTTCTGCAGCTTATCCAAATCAGGGTCACAGGGGCACTGAGGCCTATCCCAGCTGCCAGAGGACGACAGGCGGGGTATAGGCTGGACACCTCACCAGTCTTTTGTAGGGCATAAATGGCTGCAGGTAAACGCATCTACTAAAAGATCTGTCACAGTTTAGATTTGTCTGATTTCACACAGGTTAGAGACCAGACACCTTGCCTCCTTTATTATCTTCTGCTTACCCATGCATGGACACACCACAAGACACAATCCACATAAAACGAATTCAAAGTGTCTTTTGGAATACAGATGTGGCCATCAATTATTTATATGTAATGGTGCCTTCCGCTGAACTGGATTGTATGACAACAGCATAAATTGAACACACTGATTGTTAGACAGGACTAATTTTATGTTGTAAACCTTCCGGGTTATTTGGCTTGGTTTCCTTAGAAAAAAGGCAACAAACAGTCCTTTAAAGAAGAAAATGTGATGATTTCTTATCCACTCCCACCTTTTTTGTGTTAGGTTTTATTCAAACTGGAAATGGCATGAAGTCTCTCCTTGATTGACATGCCTCGAGGGGTGGGGGGCTGTGTTTGTGCTCACTATCCAGCAGATCAGCATTGATTGGCCTTGACTGGCTTTTAAAAGTCCACGACCTGGTTAATTACAGCAAAGAGCTCACCAGGGCATTAGAGCAATAGCTATGTTCACTTACACCTTTCATTTGTTTTCTGCATGAGTGAGAGAGATAGATATGGGTCAAAATTGATTTTTAAAACAAAAATCTGGGCTGGAGTGAAAAGGCAGTTCATTCCTCTGAAAGCTGCCATGTTGTAACACTTTATAAACTGATTAAAACTCTGATGAATGTGTTTGCATTTGCTCCTGTGGTTAGTTGTTGCAGTGAGTCTTTCTTTAGGTCAGTTAGAGAAAAATGTGTTTCCTCAGTGGCAGGCCAAGGCTGAAAACACCCTCAATCCATGTGCTAAGCACAGCTACTATTTAGATAATTAAGATGGTGACACATTAACATTTAAGAGCAATTAAAGCATAAAGTACTTGGTGCCACTGACTAATCCCCCCAAAGTGAAAGCACTAATCCAAGGTTAGCAGATATGTCTACTTGGTCACATTCTCTGGAATAACAGTGCTCAATACTAGGCCATGTTTTGCATCTGCGTACTTACAAAAAAAAGAAAGAAAAAAGGAAAAGAATAAAGACTGCCTAGAGTAATTCCCATAAGTCCACATCCACAAAACAATCTGCAGTGTGCAGCAGAGTTGCATCCTGCATGAAAGGATTTAAAAAAGGGGGTGGGGGAGTGGACAACATCACAGCTACTGGGCCCTGTCACTCACTGCTAATTAAATCCCATTGCTTGTTCCATTGAGAGGTCCTTTTTTTTTGGAAAAAACATCATTAGATTAAGCGCACACGCAGCAGCAGGTGGCCTGAAGTCTATCCACTTGTACAGTCACACTGAATTTTCAAAAGAAATATTCACAGTCAGATTATTTCATATTTTTTTCCTCATTTCCCTTTTTCCGCTTTGTTGTTTGTCATGAATTCTCAGGTCATCCGAGAGGAGAAGCAGCCTGCCTGTGGCTTGAAACAGTGTTTCGTATAAATTCACCGCATTTTAAATGGTAATGGGAGAACAGCATTAATTGCAACGTGTTTCCGAATTGTATGTGTGAGTTCTCATCAGGCGGCTCACCTCAAGTAAGAATGTTATATTGTACAACCTGAAAAGAATCAAGAAAATATAATGCACAAACCTGCATACTTTCATAGTACTTCTTCTATAGGAAGCATCAGAAATTATAACTTATAAGTAATTACCTGGAAAGACTCCTGTCATGAAATATTATCTGTATCCCATTAGTAAAACAGTAAATAAATCTAGAGGGAAAAATAATGAAAAATGATAAACCCGATTTATGTATGCACACACATATCAGAACATTTAAATGTGAAAACACAGTGTGCCTTAAATGTACAGTAAGTAATTTTGTGAGGTTACTTAATAGAAACAAAGACTATTGTACTCATAAATGTACACTGATTAGTGTGTAATTACATCTTCCAACAAACTGATGCGTTCTCATAAACTTAGAATCAATCCATTAAAAATACACTACTCAAAAAAATTAATGGAACACTTTGACAACACATCAGATTGCAGTGGGTAAAAATAAATCATGCTGGACATCCATACTGATACGGACTGCGTAATGTGTTAGGAATGAAAGAATGCCACATCGTTTTAATGGAAATGAGCCTACAACTTACAGAGGGCTGAATTCAAAGAAACCCTGAAAAATCAAAGTGAAAAAAATGACACTAGTCCATTTTGCCAAAATTTCATTGCAGCAACTCAAAACGGTACTCAATAGTTTGTACGACCCCCCACATGCTTGTATGCATGCCTGACAACATTGGGGCATGCTCCTAATGAGATGACAGATGGTGTCCTGTGGGATCTCCTCCCAGATCTGAACCAGGGCATCACTGAGCTCCTGGACAGTCTGAGGTGCAACCTGGTGGTGGCGGATGGACCGAAACACAAAGTAATGTGGGGTCCAGTCAATCGTATCAATTCCTTCATCCTCCAGGAACTGCCTGCGTGCTCTCACTACACGAGGCTGGGCATTGTCGGAGAAACTCAGGACCCACTGCACCAGCACAGGGTCTGACAGTGGGTCCAAGAATTTCATCCTCATAGCCTGTAGAGGTCCCTGCATGGATATGCCTCCCCAGACCATCACTGACCCACCACTAAACCTGTCATGCTGAACAATGTTACAGGTTGGAATGTCCTGGAATGTCTTCCATGCTCTTGAGAATGTGCTGGGAGACAGAGCAAACCCTCTGGCAATGGTACATATTGATGTTCCATGCTCAAGGGGCTGGACTACCTGTGCTCTGTAGGGTCCAGGTATCGCCCCATGCTACCAGTAGTGACACTGACCCTAACCAAATGCAAAACGGGTCAGAAAAGATGAGGGGAAAAAATGTCAATGGGGATCTGTAAAACCATTCCCATTTTGGGGGTTGTCTCATTGTTGCCCCCTGTAGTGCACCTGTTGTTAATTTCATTAAAACCAAAGCAGCTGATTTAACAACCCCTTCTGCTACTTAACTGACTAGATCAATATCCCAGACATTTAACTGACTTGATGCTATACCCTGATTAAAAAGTGGTGCTTTAATTTTTTAAGTAGTGTACATAGGAGCGGGCACTGGTTTGTGGAAGCTGCTATGTTGCCCCACCATCTTGGACACGGTGACCAAGATTGACATTGCCGTTCAATATAATGGCATTTTATGTGAGTGGCTATAGATTGGCCACATGCATAGTACGCCTTATAAGTTACATTTAGTTCAAATATTACAAATAGCTCTTTCCAACTATATGTGACCATTTAATATCCGTACATGTATATTTTCATCATCTCTTTCTCATTAAGTCTTTCTCCTTCTCCTCTTCATCTGCACCCTCCACCACTACTCTCTCTCCTCCCTCATTTCCACCTCATCCTCTTCCTCCTCATTTCAAGCCTCATCTCCTGAACTGAGGTCAGGGCTCTAACACACAAAAATGTGCGTAAACATGCTTATTTATTCCTAAAATTGTCATAATTACTTATTGTCAGCACATTAGACCTGCAACCCTCCCATCTCCGGATAGCTGGAATAAGCTAGATAAACAGCAACAACAGCTTGATTGTCCTAAAAAATCACACTCTGTGATAAACAGTTTGATTACATTCTGGCTTCACGTGAGAGTTTATTTATTAAGTGTCCGAGTCCAACAGTGTTAGTGAAACTTTCCTTGAAGTGGACCTAACGCCAGCCAAGAACAGCAGTGCTTACTGACAGAAAAGTTCAGGATATTCTCAACAACTCATTTAAGTGATGCTGTCATCAGACAGAAGTTAGATTCACTGACTCATCGACTCATATCAGACTCCTTTAACAAAGTTTTAAAGCCTCCTCCAGAGTAAATCAATGTGGAGACCCAGCATATTGACAGCTGAGGTAAACAGCAGACTGAACTGACAGACTACACTCACTACAGATTAATGAAGCACACCGTACCTTTAGGCTAAGCTATGTAATTATCATTTGCAATAATTTTAAACTCACCCTGTCTAGCCTTTTATTTTTGGATGTTTTTTGTAATTTCTATGCGCTGTGTTCAAATAAATATACACCGCATAGCAATATAATATCAAGATACCTTTAGAAATGGCCAGACTAAACGTTTATTAAGGCCTCAGTCACACGGCTGATAGTTTGAATGAAACACATCAACTTGTCTATAAATACTCACCAACTACTCGCCAAGTGTAAGTGAAACTGTGAAAAGTACCAGAAACGAAGAACGCCCACCTTAAAAATATGAGCTGTTCCTTCCCACTGCCACCAACACACTTCAAAAGGCTCAGCTTTTACTTTGCAAATGGTGAACATTCTCCATTTCCTGCAGACAAGTCAGCGTCTTCCATGCAAACTACTAGCAACCTGCTAATGACCAAAGCAATCTCAAGGAGGTATTCTGTGGTGCACTGTATACCTCTTTGCAACAGATTTTATCTATTATGACTGCCAGCAACTTCCAGCAATGGTTCACCAACCGGTTGCAGATGCCTAACATTCTTACACTTCTTCCTGTGTGGCTTGACTTCTATTTTATGCTAAGTTTAGGAACAAATGCACTTGTGTTCCCTTCACCAGATGAATGGGGATGGTGGTGTGAGAGGGTGAGCGGGTTTCAAAGACTTAAAGATCAAAAGGTCAAGACAGTTGTGACAGATTCCCCATTCTTTGTGCTACTGTGATACTGTATCTGTGTGTTAGGTCAGCTGACAGTGAAACCAAGTGAAAAAAAAACACTTCTTAGAAAGAACAACATCAACAGACCATTCAGGCACTGAATAAGGAAACGTGCCTGAGTACTGCAAAACCACGTGTTTGTGCATGAGTGTTTGCATATGAGCGTGCCTCGTTTTCATGGATATCAACTTGTCTGTGTACATATGGAGGAAGAGAAGTGCTGCTGGGTGACCCAGTGTGACAGAGAAACTATTTGAGGCCTTCGCCTTTGATGTCTGTCCAACAACACAGCATGAGCTTTTTCTGTGAGCTGTCGGAGTGCTTATGATTTCATGGCAAAAGACATTTCAGTGTGCCACTCTGATTTCCCATCATATTCATACTGAAGCTAAAAATGAATTTCTGCTCTTTTTGTTTCTGATATATGCTAGCACTTGGAAGGGAAGCTCATTTAAGTCACCCTTCATTTACTGGAAACCGATGAAGAATCCACAGAAGCTTAACATCTACCTAGACGCCTCTTTTTTTCAGTGGTTCTGGATGAACTTTCATAAAGATTGAAGGCATTTTTCCATGAAATCTTAAAGGGAGACATTTATTCTGTGTGCTTAACAAGTCTAATATTTGGAAATGTAAACAGAAGGTTACAGTATGTTCCTCTCTTATCAACTTTTTATGAATGCTTCCTAAATGGTTCATTCTTTCCTTTTCTCTTCCCTCTTTCCTCTATTTTTCCACATGAGCCATGTCTTCTAGTCATGCCCCAGGCCATCTGATTCTGTGGCCAAAGGCAGAGGACTAACAGTTTGGGAGAATGATTGGAAACAGTGACAACAACTGATCACGACTGTTGCATTTTTGGCTTAGAGAACATTCGCTGCAGCAGTGAGTTTGAGTCATACACACGTCTACGCAGCATCTTACCACTTGGACATCCTACATTACAAGTGATATGTTTCACTGGAAATAATAAGCACGGGCATGTTTACACTGAAATCAGAAACATAAGATGGGATCAACAAAATTTTTTTTTTTATATTGAAAATAGTGTGACAGCAACTACTGTAGGAACAAAAGAAAATAAATCACATTTTTGTAAGTGATGTTTACTGCTTATAAAAAGATTAATTGGGAGAAGGGGACCATATTCTCACAGTGCTGCCGTTAAATTTTACTCCACTCCTTTGTGCAGTCTCTTCCATAGTTCAGTGAAGTGTGTGGTCGATTTCTTAGCCATAATTTTGTCACCAGTGTTTTTCCTGTAGTTTTCGGTTGGGTTCAGTTTAGAACCTGAAGCAGGTTCGTTGAACATTAGCATTCACTTAGCTGTGCAGATGTATAAAAGGCCCAGCTCCATCCATCTATCCATTCATGTACCTGACCATTTATCCACGTCAGGGTCGTTGGGGGGCTGGAACCAAGTCTGGGCGACAGGCTTATTGTCCACGTCCATGAGACTTTCTATTCCAAACTTAACTGACTTCTCCATACACTCTAGGTGTAGTTTGAAATACTCAGGGAAACTCTGTGCCAGGAAACACACTAGCTAATTGAGACAATGTGACAAAGAACAGGATGACACAGACAACACACACACACACACACACACATATATACACACACAGGAGGTAGATGGGACACACCAGGGAGCACAACTGCCCAAGACAAGGGGAATAAAACTGAATACGATACAAAGTAAAACAGGAAGTAGACATGGAAACAAATGCTGACTTGACATAACACAGGGAAGCAGACACACTGAGGGACTACAACACCTACACTAGAGCAAGAAGATCATAACTAAACACAAGAGGAGGACTTAAACTACAGCACATGGGACTGAGACCAGGACTAAATCCACTAACAGGAGAACAAACCAGAAACAATAAAACACCAAACAGAACCGGGAACAGGGGAAGCCTGAGAACTGAAACATGAAGTGAACAGCAGCCAAGAAAACAACTCAGAAAACTAAACTAAGACGCCTGAGGATATAAACAATGAAACCAACCAGGAATTAGCAGAAAAAGACAAAAATTCAAAACTGCAAAAACACAATAAACTAGGAATCAAACAGTAACCTTAACAATAGAAACAGAAAAATGAAAGTCCTAAAAATACAAACGCTGGGTCATAAACCCACGACCATGATGATAAGATACCTGAATTCAAACTAACACACGCAGTCAGTCAGCAAGAGGCCTACTCATTAAATTAGTGTTGTTAGAATTGTACAAATATGAAGAGGTGGAATAGTTTCCTCTTTTCTTTTAGGACACTGGCATGTTAAAAAAGAACAAAGTTTCATCACAAATGCAGATGAGCTTGGGGGCCCCCTGGTGGTCAGGGGGCCCCCAAGCATATGTCGCCTACGCCTCGGGCCTGCTCTGATGCAACAAACTCCAGAAGACTTCAAGTTCACCATCAGAGGTCTCATCTCACACTTGTCACAAACATGTCAAATTCCATAACGTCATATTTTTCAAGTTGCATTTGCATTTTAAATTGCAGACTTTCCACTTTGGAAAAAATAATCATTTGTAGCTGTATTGTGTGGCTGGATTCATGATTAAAGTTATCTTTTACGCAAGCATCATAATAATTTCTCAACTTACAGGTTTTTGGTTTTTAACACATTTAAAATAATATTTTGTGTCACTCACTGATGCTTTTTATGGCTACTGTATACCAGATGCCCTATTAACAATAGAGCATATGTGTTGCAATCAGCTTGCATAGTGTATGACAGTAATTACTAGTTACATAATAAGCTTGATGTTAAGATTCTCTAAACCAGTGGACCCGAGTGCAGAATACATCATCAGCTTGTAAAAGTTACAAGATTTATTTATAGAAGTGAAGAATGTGCAACAGGGATTTTCAGAAAAGTATTGCAAAGGTAAGATTCCAATAATTTCCGGGGAGACTGAGCAAGCACGGGGATTAGAAAAGCCAGAACTCTAACCAAAGCCACCAGCTCACACATAACGGGGGGATTGTGCGATGGAGAAGAAAAAGCACAAGGTAAGTCTTTGGCACAAATATCAAGGTCAACACACAGCACAGAAATAGTTAGAGGTTAACTGAGAGCATTGCTGCCACTCTAGCAGATGGTATCTGGTGAAGAACGGGAGGATGAACCTGTTCACATGTGGCAACTGGAAGACATGCCTACAAAGGGTAAACAAAGCGGAAGGAAAGAGAGAAAGATAGAAAGTCAGGTCAGCACTAGAGGACAGGAAGGACAATAATATCTTTAGCTGAGATTTATCAAATGAATTGAACCGAAAAGAAAAGTGGCACATACCTAAAATTACCTTCACTTAATTAAGAAATGTATTTTCTTCCCATCGGCTTACCTCAGCCATGCCCTGTTCTCTCTCTCTCTCTCTCTCTCTGTATCGGTCTCCACAGTCAAACCTTCCGTCTCTCACAACTTTCTGGCATTTTCACCGCTATCTGATTCCATCACACTGAGAGCAAAAGCCTTTAAACCCATTAAATCCTTCCCAATTCAATTTCAGGATGGCAAAACTACCTTGTGGGCTGCTGCCAACCAGGACTCTGTCATAGACAAGGCCCCAAGATAATAAGAGACCCCTCAAGGTTTTCTAATCTAGCAATGCTTCCTGGGCTGGCAGGAGCAGATGCTTGGATATTCTGTTCAAGTCTGCTGTGACAGGAGACCACCGCCTCAGGTTTCTGCAGCTGGACAAAATTTTATTTTGCCCATATAAGGCTGCAGTAAGGCGCCTTTTTGGCACAATGGACTAGGATATTTAATCAAACTGAGAATTAAAAGGGACTGTGCTACCATATACCCACTGCTGTGCTCAGCTGGCTCTCATTTTTCATCTATGCAAACACTCACTGCATACTAGAACTCGTGCAGAGAGATTTTCTTAAATCCTGAAATAAACCAATAACTTACCCATGTTTTGCAGGTAAAATATGAGTCCTTATTACAGATTTTTAATCTATGTTGGTGGGATAGACATAGATGTTTTGAATGTGCTTCGACTAATATGCCAATTTACACAACCTTCCAAGTTCGTTCAAAAGGACAAATGTTTCCAGCATGTGACTATGTGAAGTTATTATGTCAGAGAAACAAATGCCAAATCAATGTGCGTTAGCTGATTACTCTTGCTGTTCTTGTAAGGAAAATTTGCACTTGCACAGGAAATTGGATGAACCATTTTTCTCTGGTTTCACCTAAAAAAAAATGCCAATAACATGGTTGTGATCTCGAGAGAATCCCAGAGCCTTACAAGGTGAGAGGAGTCTTACTCAATCAAGATTTGCTTGGTCAGCTGGTTGCAAAAAAGTGCCAACACATGATCCCCACATCAGATATAAATTATTGTTTTGTAGCAGGTGAATCTGCTACAAAACAATATGTGGTTTATGTGCGCACTTCTTTCTTTAAAAGCTTGTGATTACTTTTTGTCTATAATGTAACACAGTGTTAACAATGTTACAAAATTCTTTCTGAGCGCTGCAACGCTCACATTTTCTCATGCCCCCAAAATATGACTGGATTTTAACAACTACCCAACTAATCAGTTGAAGTAATGCATATTAGCCTCTGTAAAGTTCAAATGAACAAACTGCATAAACATTACAGTCCTGTATCGGTACACATGCAGTACTGGCTCACTGTACCTCTGTGGTTTCAAAAGGCTCTATAAAGCTTTTTTTTAACCATAAACAAAGATACGCTTTGAAACCTCAGGAGTGACTTTTTAAAGGATAGTGACATCAGCTTCCTTTTAATATTGTACAGATTGTATCAAAAGGTTATAGTGCTCTGCTGAGTACCCAAGGTTTTTGTTTCTTTTTTAACTGATGTACAGAGTTGCACAGCTGAGGCATCATGACAGATCAAGCAGACCTTGCAGAGTAAAAGCTCAGCCTACAACCACCTGCGAGCCGACATCTTGCTGTTTAGACCCTTATAATCCACTCTGATTGCAGGATTTTATTTGTGGCTGTGTCGCAGTCTGAGAGAACCAGCAGGTCAGGGAGCTCAAAGACAGCAGCTGGCAACTACTTACATCTACATGGATCCTTAAAAATCCCAGCCAGTCAGACAACAAACAGCCAAATCCTCAGAGCCACTCAACAAAAGAAATGTTTTTTTGTTTTTTCAAACTTCAAATGCAGGCGCAATTGAAGAGCAAGGATTTAGTCACTGGCATAGTTACATAATGTATAATATACAGCATTATGCAATCCTTGGAAGTTCTTGTTGCTTTAGTCTCGGGGCATGCAACACTTATTAGAAGTTATGAAAAATGTAGATCAGTTTGTTTTAATTTCATGTGGTACTTAAAAAAAACCCTTCAAGCTATTATTTAATTACAAATGTGTTAAGGACTTCATGAGTTAAAAAAAATGTAGAAACTTTTTTTGTAAAATTCTTTGTTAGTTTGTAACGACCAAAAGTTGAGTACAAATGGACTTTTATCTGAGTATGACTTTTCTGAGTTGATTTTAAAGGTGCAATACATTAAAAAAAATATAAAGATCCAATAAGATCCACCCATCCCAGAGCCACTACTCTGTATACAATCTGACCTCTGGAGTTTCATGCAATCCACTCGATTGTCCATGGAAAAAAAAAAACATCAAAGCCAAAGAGACTTATTTTCCCTGTACATGGCTTATGATGTCCTTACCCCTGGCCACCAGCATCATGTAGAAGCCTGTAGACCTGTAGAAATGGTACTCACGGGTCTACAGGCTTCTACATGATTAGCAAATATGTATCCTCTCAGCTATCATCATGCAGGTTGGTTGTTGGATGATTTCTATGCTATAGCAGTGTCTGCTGATGGTAGAATACAAACCTCAGTTGCTCCAGTGTCTATGTGATATGTCTACTAAAATACCATCCTTTACTTGGGAGGCACTACTTATTCCTCTCACATTTGACAGAAGGCAGACTGGACACTACAGTGACTCACTATCACTGAGAAATGTTGGCATAACAGGACAGGACGGAGTGAAGGTTGTCTTCTTACTATGCTAACTTCAATAGACATCCCTGCAACACAACACACAGGCGCCTTTGATGTGATGGTGTTTCATATTACGTTGATAACTTTTTTTTTTTTTTTTACATTTAAAACTAAAATCTTGCTTCCTTTAAATTTATGTGTATACAAAAAAAAACTTTAAAAATGGGTCATTTGCCAGTGCCAAAACTTAATTAAGTATCCCATACTGTCCCATCTGTACCCAGCCTCATTAATTATTACTTTTCCCCAGCTTCAGTTATCCCTCTTCAATTAACTATTCATAAGCCCTGTAATGCTTAACAATATGTTTTGGGTTAATCTCTTTGTAAAGGAATGGAGTTTTTTAAGGAGATAGCAAAATTCCTCTTATCTGAACATGTTATTAAATACCTTTTATTGACTTCCAACAATTCAGGACTGGTAAGGTTTAACGTTTTATTGAGATAATCTTTCATTTCATTTTCAAGTATGAAGCTCTAAAGAAGGCCTAGATTCACAAACGCTCTCTTTACCTTTTTTTGTTGTATATTTTATTATTTATTTATTTCTAACTCCAGAGGATTATGATCAAAGTTTCAGCACTAACGAATTAAAGGACAATTGCACTGTATGTAGAACTTGTCAGTTCTTGGGCTTTCAAGAAACTATAATACAAACACACAAAGAAAAACTATAACAGATATAAACAAAACCACTGCAAGCAGTAATTGAAACAACACTGAGAACAGCAGTTCAAAACACTAAAAGAGAGAGAGAAAAAGAAAAGACAAAGGCTTTGTATTATTAGCAAAAAAATAAATTAGAAATAGCATGAGATTTCAAACATGTCCTTCTGGACTCCAGGGCAGACCCAGGACATGCTGGAGAAACTGTGTCTCTCAACTGGCTTGAGGATCCATCAGTGTCCACTCAGAAGGGCTGGAGGAAGTGGTTGGGAGAGGGAGGTCTGGGTGTCTCTGCTTAGACTGCTGTCCACACAACATGGACTCAGATAAGTGGCAGAAAATGGATGGATGGATGGATGGATGGATGGATGGATGGATGGATGGATGGATGGATGTCAAGCTGCATTTAGTGTTTTATTTTCCTTCAACATGGATTTTTAAAATTTATTTATTTATTTTTTGCATTCCTGGAACTACCTTACATTTTTATAAGCAAGGCAGTAAAATGTGCATCTGCTGCTGTTCCTGTTCAGCTTCCCTGCTTGAATCTGTGTGACCTGTGTGACCTGTGGAAGTGAAACAAAAGCTATGTTTGCATTCAGTGTTTATTAGTCCTCTTTAAAAAAAACAAAAAAAACAAAAACAAAAACAAAAAAACATGCATGTTACAAACAAAAAAGAGAGCCCCTCATAAAAGAATTCATGCAAAATACTAACTCTGGCCGGAACCCCACAAGGTTTCTTTAAAGGCTCTTTTGAATGCTAACAGGTATAGATTTATATATTCTGGCACACCCTTTTTAATATCATAAAGGACACGGTGGCTTTGAAAATATTAACGGAGGATTTGGTTGTTAACGCAACAGACGACTGTCCTTGCACGAGAAGAAATTAATAGACATTCCTTACTTTCAATTCCAGCTTTTTGTAATGATACAAAATGAGTGCACTACTGCAGAGGGTAACGTTTAAGTGCTAAAAAGACTGTGATTTGGGTCGCTGCATGTTAGAACAAGAAAATAGCTAACTTATTTGTTTGAGCCAGATGACATTCATAATAAAAGGCCAAGAGCAAATGTTCAAGTTTGTAATTCCATACAAGCAAATCTCATTTAAGAAGGTTAAAATGATAAATATATTCCTTTAACAGGTTTTCAGCTGTGGAGGATGTGTTACTTTGCAGACTGGATGACACTGAAATTCAATAAAAATGGTCATTCTTGAATAAAGATTTCTACTTTTTGTCTAAATATGTTGATAACTTAGACACCGACTACTGTGATGCCACTAAATGACACACTTGTAACAACTGTGTTAAATAAGTCATTTCCAGATCAGGTGGGGTTTTCATCTGTGTACCTTGAGATAGTAACAGCATGTTCATGAGGGAACAAACAGTTTTGCGGGCTTTGCACACCAGCACAGAGATCCACCTGCCACCTCTGATATTCAGTAATGTGAACCCGCGGAGCCCTGGAGTTACACTTTATATGCTGCTCCGTCAGCGTAAGGTGTGAGTGGTCCTGTGTACCCCTTTGTTCTTATCACCCGTCTTACAACCCCACAGCTCATGTACTCCAGCAGGCTGAGAGGAGCAATGCTGGTTTCCCCTTCAGTGGGCGAAAGGAACAGAGATGCAAAGACCACCTAGGAGTTGTCCCCTTAGGATTAAGTTGTCCTTCTTGTCTCCACTGAATGGTGAGCTTGTCACAGAGGAACTAATTTGCATTTGAGAGCTGTTTGAAGGCAGCAATTCAGCAGACAAATCCTTGTTTCTCTTCAGCACACCCACGTTAGCTCACCTACAGGATTGGAAGCTCCTTTCAACTTCATCTTCAGGCCCAGAACATTCACATTTTAACACAGGCACATTTTTCTTGCTTAAGCCTAACTGCAGCTGCAGCAATTTAATTTAATATTTTTTTTTAAATAATCAGTAACTGGCCAAGGACACGGGTCTAGTACGTGAAAAGATCCAAATTGTTAAGGCGAAGACAAATGACAGCGACACCGTGAGGCCACATGGGATGGGAAGGCGGTTGGAGGAGGAGTATGGGTGCGCACAGCTTGGGTTCTTTGAACGGGCACTAAAGCAGCGGTGTAACCGATCCCAGCTGCTACTGTGTGGGGATTGAGAGCTATTCCTGTCCCCCGTGTGTTGGTCACGTGTCCTTAGGGGACGTTCGCTTTGGGGATCACATTGGGAGGCAGACGCAGCGCACCGGTGCGCATAGCCAAATTGAAGAGAAACATCTTTAACAATCGTAATTATCCAGCGGCGGATCATCTGGATCAGTTTTGTTTTGGGGCGTTGTCATACACTCTCTACATTGGCTTGTTTACACAGATCCGTCAGTCACTGGCACTCTGTGTGATCCCCGACTCACTGACTTGTCAAAACTTCTGCGCTTACGAACTGCGATCTTTACTGTGAGCATCACATTGTTGCCATCTCCTGCTACGAGTCGACGTACGGAGCTGTCACGGTGAACCGAGGTAGGCTGTGCTGCTTTTATGTGTTTTTTGGCGGAATAGGGAGAGTAACATGCACGGGAAAACACACTGGCTAGGAGCATGAGTTAGTTTGTGGAAGACATACGCTCTGCAGTATTGTGGGTACCAGGGTCGCAACAGTATAATGACCCATGTCAAATGATAAGTGTATGACGAGCCTTTTCGGTACAGAAACCTGCAGCATGGAGACGTGTGTGACTGTTTTTCTCCTCCAAAAACAAGGCGGAAAAAAGCAAATGCGCGCCCGCACATCTAATGTAAGTGGGTAAATACTGTGTCAGGGACTGAATGCATGTGTTTAATTCACAGTGGCCTGCAAATTAAGGTTCAAAAGTTTTTAAGAGTGCTAAAATTTCTACACTCCTCCTCTTGATGATGTTGTTGTTGATTGTGCTGAATCAGTTCTCACTATTGGAGTGGATAAAAATTTATAATTTAGTGAAAATATTTTAGTCTTTCTGCACTCGTGAGTTCAGCCATTGTGTACTACACCACCAGCTACAATATTAAAACCTACAACAGCTGATGTGCATAACACTCATCATCCCACTACTAATGCAGTGTTCTCCTGGGAAACCTTGGTTTCAGGCATATATGGATGTTATTTTGACATGTATCCACCTAAACATTGCTGAAAGCCAGGCATGCTTCATGACATTGGCACTCCCAGATGGCAAAAGCCTCCCCCAGAGGAAGAGTGCACCCCACCACGCCACAAAAAACTGTTCAGGAATGATTCTAGGAATGCAACAAAGAGCCCAAGGTTTTGACCCGGCCTCCAAACGCCCAGATCCCAGTACAATAAAGCATTCACAGGATGCTTCTCTCAGACCCCACTCTGTAAGCAGCAGGAGATAAATGATCCACTTCTAATGTTCTGGTGCTTTGCACATGCTCGTGTCCCAGCCAGTCACAGCTGTTTTAGCAGAATACGAGGGACTTGCACCACACTTGGCAGGTGGTTTTAAGTTTATGGATGACTGATGTTGGAAAATAGGGACTAACCTGAGCTGACTCCCCACTACACCCTTCTGCTGTCAACCAAAGCAGCAGGAATGCTTCAGAGAAGTATTTTCCTTTTTCCCCAGGAGGATTAAAACAAGATTTCTAAAGGATGCATAGAAAAGTAAACTTTACCAACAAACATGAGAACCATCAGTTGTCAAGTCTTGAAGGCACGATAATATTTATTTAATGTAAATGCCATATTATATAATATGAATTCCAGACTAGAAGAGCAGAAGACACAGACCAATGCAGTTGCCACAAACCTGCTAATGAATATAATATGAATCCTACAGTGGCCCTGTTGTCATCTTAGATTGTTGGCCTGGGTATTGTGGAGACAATGCTGCAGGTGACTGTGGAGGGACTCTGTCTTTGCCTTTAGAAAAGTGTAAAATGTCACCTCCTTATCAATAATGCAGGACACCAAAACAATGGGGAGCAAGAAAATGGAATCCACTGTTAGGAAGTGTTAGTCAGTGCTTCATCATTTTTTTGACATCATTGAATAACAAATAATGGCTCAAAAGTTACTTGGAGTAATTATCAGAAATGCAAATAATCCCATAATAAATCCTAATAAACAACCAAAATTTAAACCCATATGATGAGCTCCAAAGTGCTATATCCTGTCAGGCTGATCATCAGTGAAACATATTTAATGCTTATTGCACTTTCAAAAACTGGTGGTTCACCATCTTATAAAAATGATTTATTTCCCCACTCTTTTACTGCCTGTCTTGTTAATGCATGATCACAGTGGTTAATGAGACAGGTTTCAGTGCATGGGGAGCGACAGTCTCAGAGACTACACTGCTAGTTGGGTGAATGCAACTGACACCCTCATTCATCATGGATCTACTGGGTGCTGCTAGCTCTCTAAGTCTATCCACGCTGTACCTCTCTCTCTGTGTCTTACTCATGCTCTCGAGTTGCACCCTCAGATGATAATTATTAAGACATACTGATGACAAGAGCAGTGCTTTCTCTTTATTTTTCTTTCTTCTACAGAAGAGACAGGGAGTCAGCTTCTACGTGCTGGGATATTATAACTGTGACAGAGGGTTGGCATTCTTTGTCGGGGTTGCAGCTGCAATGATTTCCAAGAATAGATGTAAACACCAGCTGTACAGTAGTGTACCTGTTTGACTCTGGTACTTGCAGCCAATTTTATGCCTCTGCTAGCAGATTGTGGACCTGCCAGATCTTTTTTTTTTCTTCTTTTTTTTTAAAAGAATCGAGGATATTACTTGTGAAGAGATAAATGAATTTGAAGAGCAATGTTTGCTTTGCAATGTTTGTTTTCCCACACTTTAAGAACTGGATCAAACGAAAACAAGTCTGACTACATCCTCACTTTATGTTGTAATTCCATAATGTTTAAAGTACATTACCTGACCTGAAGCAATAATATAACTAGGATTATGAAAACACTGTTAATCTCGAAGTGACCATGCAATCTTAAAACGTAAGAGATATAACTAGCCCACTTTTACCATAATTACTGAAGCTAAAATACTCTATTGAACTTTGATACTTAGGAAGATCTAATGAAAACATTTTTGTGGCTGTCTGCTGCCACTGGTCACATTCATTGTTTGCTTAGGGAGGTTCTCTGTACATGTAAATCAACTTATCCCACAGAGCAATTAGGCAGAAAGGACATCAAGCATGGCAATGATTTTACTGAGGACTGTCTGGCAACACACTGATGCCAGTATGGGTCTGAATAATCCATTTCTTTAAGACTCCACTTGGCTATGCCTTCTCAGGGGCTCTCTTAAAAACAGCAGGGGACCTGGTGTGCTGTTTTGGCTAAACTTCTTTCAGGATTGCAGCTCCGGCTTCCTGTGAGGGGGAAAAAGAAAAAAAAAAAGCTTTCTTGTGTGACTTGGATATGGTGGCTTGTTAATGTATATTTTTGCAGCGCGCTGAATCCGTCTGCAAATTGTTTGTGCGGTTGTTGCCAGCATAAAAGAAATATGATGAAGAGATGATTTTTGAGATATTTCACAAAATTTATAAAAAACACCACCTGGACTGCAAATGATTTTTTTTTTTTATTAATTTTCTGACTCTCAGGGACTCTCATTATACATCTGATTGTACTCTTTGTTTATTGCAGACATGATTCCCAGAATCTCAGGGTAATGTTAATAGGAACTCCAGCTTCCTACAGATAAATTTGAAAAATTGCATGAAGAATATGATGCAAAATGTCTTGTTTTTTTTTGTTTTTTTACTGATCTACCACTTCAGTGCACAAAGATTTAGAACCTCAATTTGTGTCTTACTGAGAGGGCTTTCCTTTGGAAAAATCCAAATTTATGACAACCGGCAACGCAGATTTCCATCTTTTCGAGAGTCCCTCCCATCATGACATTCCACCTCCATTTCATACATCAGATTATGTGGGCAAGACACCAGAAAAACACAATTTCCTCCTTATCTCACAATATTATTTTGCTTTCAGGTCTAATACAAATACAATTATATTTGTAGTGCAGAGTCCTGGGCTGTTTCTCAGTCTTCTGTCGGATATGTTGTTGTGTAGCGATTCCTTCAGCGTGCTGCAGTAAATACAGATCAAAATAAAAAGCAGTCAAAGCAACATTTATTTCTTGCCATAACTGAACAAAAGGCAATTTCTACAGTCTTCTTACAAGTGCGGCTATTGAGTAAAAGCCAGCTGTGTTTACATATTTGCGTGCCAAATAGATTCATGCCTGCTTGCATCTGTGGTCCCCTGTGCGAGTTTGGATGTTTGTCTGCACTTTTCTTATCCAAAAGATGGAAGTTATGACAGTGTGACAGAATAACCTCTGGTAGGCAGGATGCAACTGATGCTGCACTTAACAGCGCTGCAGGTATTTCTGCCAACGCAGCGGCAACAGAACACTACAGCCTCCAGTCAACATCACAGTTTGCCTTGCTACTCATCAGGGGTTTAATATTCAATTATGAGGGTCCTCCAGTTCAAGCTGTGTTGGATGGCTTATGGAAAAGCCTCGCTGATTGATGAGTGGGCATCTTAGCTAAATAAGCTCTTAGTTTGCCCCTGAAGCAGGAAGAAACAAGACAGATGGCTTGTGGGGGTGTTTTTAACTGACGTGGTAGGAGGTTTTTTTTTTTGTTTGTTTTTTTTGGTGGCTTTGCTTTATTAGTGAATATGTGCAGTGACAGAATCCTTATATTCAGTGTCCAAACAGATCAGGCCTTAAGTGAAGTCACAAGTGCTTTCCTTTAAAGTGCAGGTTTGGATGATCAGCTCTTTAAACCAAGAGACATTCAACAGTATAGAATAATACATATTCAAAAATAAAGCTTTGAAGGTTCAAAAGTTGAAAATGCCTGCAGATACGTACCGTGATGGTGTCATCTCAGTGCCTCTCTGGTTTATGACTGTGACAGTCTGTCAAACTGTCATATCCAGCTGAGTCCGAAGATGTGTAGGTCTAGCAGTGTAGCGCTGACAAACAAGCAGACAGAAAACGTGGTGGGGAGAGAGGGAGAGAAACAGGCGGCTGAGGACTGGCTTCAGCACACAGAGGGGTGAGTAGCTTCTCCTCTGTCATCTCATGGCAGATCAGATTCTTCAGCAGTCAGGTATTTGGACCTTGCCAATGGGCTGTTTTGTTGGCTGAAAGCTGGACCAAGCTGTCAGTCAGATTAGCTCTATGAGCCACTGGTGGGAGTGCAGTCCTATCCTCAGGGGCACAGCCATTTTAAAGATCTGCAAATCCCCAACACTGAGCATACACATACAAGCACACACACATGCAAACACACACACACACACACACACACACACACAGAGAGACATGCACAACCCCCACCCAGGAATGAAGGAACAAGATCAAGCCAGGTCATGGGAGGCTCTTTTCAAATAAAGTCTTCTTTTGGGAGACTGCTGCCTTCTCCGTGCCCTTCATGCACATGTGCATGCATTTATCCTCAGACAGCAACACACATCCTCCCTCCTCCTCCAAATGGGGACAGGCAAAGCCTCTGACACATGGTTGGCTATCCAGTGTCTATGGGTTTCACACTGTAGTCATTATGTACTGTAGCCAGTATGTTATTGCCTCTATATAAAAGTACATTATGTGTAATGTGATGTGGTAAAGGTTTTGTAATATTTCATATCTAAGGATATTCTAATGTTCTGCAAACTAAAAATGTATGGGACAGACAAAACTGGAACATGAGATGACACATTTTTTCCACTGATGACAGTCACAATATGCAGTCAAGCTGGATGGACTTAATACATTTGCACAAGATCTTTTAACTCATGTTATCTGAGCATGATCTGACAGTGGTTCCTGTGATGTCAGGAATGTTTTCCTTTTTCAGTATTTAAGCACAGTCTAAATGTTAAGTGGGAAGGAAAGTTCAAAGCAGTCAGCCCGCCTTCATCTTATGTGTTGTGCATTCAGAATAATGCAGTGCTGCTTTTCCTCATTCAGAGAGGAGTGTAGCTCCAGAATAGGCATACTCCACATACAGCCATAGGTGTAATCCTGGCTGAGTATACTGGAATGACACTCTGGTACTTTTTTCTTTTGCCTATGTGAGGAAACAGAATATTTGCAAATAGCATAATTACATTTCAGTCATCACTAAAGCCTATTTCATGTGTAAGATACAATAAATCAATCGCTGAATAGTCAAAAGGTTTCATATCAACATTTAAGCCCCATTGATTAATTCAGGACATCCACTCATGCACCCCAGGGTTATAGTTGTAACCCTGGGGTTACATGGCGTTAGAGAGGAACCAC
The DNA here is from genome assembly GCA_024447675.2 of Pterophyllum scalare. NCBI lineage: Eukaryota > Metazoa > Chordata > Actinopteri > Cichliformes > Cichlidae > Pterophyllum > Pterophyllum scalare. Next base: position 34,387 of record JAMQGT020001163.1, on the reverse strand, counting down.
AACTCAGCCGTATGCATGCTCGAGCGAGCGCTGTTAATGTTCTCTGGTAGTTAAAAATCACACTACATGTCTGCATGCAGCCTTCTGTTACTTTCAGGAATCTCAAACCTAGGTTCATCTGTAAATACGAAGTGGTTCCCATCTTCCGGTTGTAAACCGTTCCACTTGTTTACTCCCCAAGAAAAGACCACTTCTATTTTTGGCAGGACTCTCTGTGAGGAAGTTGTATTTCTCTCTGTGAACAAAGTTCTATGTACTCATCTACTGGTGTTGTGGTTTCTTTTGGGCTGGCTCATCGTGCTGTGGATACAAGAGAACCAGTCTGTGTGATGTGTTTTGAGTGCGGTTATTAGTTGTCAGATTCCTTATTTAGGTCAAAATGCCTCATTGTTTAGTCCGTTGCTTTTGATATTTTGTTTGCATTTAATCTTCTTCCTCTCTTTATTTTATATGTCATACTTTTTTGTGTCTTAATTCTTTGATATTTCTAGTTTTACATGACTTTTAGTTTTAACACTTCACTCCCAGTACATTCTGGTTATTTTTTTTTACTTTATTTATTGTATTTAGTAAAATTTCAATATGTGCCAGTATATGTTTAATCAGGGTATGATTCTCCTAATCTTGATTATTATTGTCTGTTCATGCACAGAACCAGATAAATAGCTCACAGTCATGCTCCACAATGTTATCATCCGACTCTCCTTGAGTGTTTTTATTAGAGAAAGATTGCGTGACCGAGGCGACATGTCCTGCATTTAGAGCAGGAAGGTGAAGCTGTGCATAACTAAGTAATCCAACACATCGGCAGAGATGTTGCGATTCTCAGCAGCAGCCTGTTTGCAGTAATCCTAAACTATCCAAATTGTGTTTAACCAAAAGAGAAAAACAGCTCATTCTTAACATAGGCATCTAGCTGTGCTAAGACATGATTTTACTTAATTCCACACTCGCAGTTTATCCCTTACCAACAAACAACAGTTTTGTAAGCAAGTGTGTTTTTCAGCTTTATATTTAAATGCCGTAAATGTCTAATTGTGGAAAAGACTATTCTTCCGATAGTGAAGAGCACTGATTTGGAATGAACCTTCAGTTTAGCCAAGTCGTGTAAAACTTGATCCAGTTTTAACACCCTACCCATCGTCAGTGAATTTGTGAAAACCTCACCTATAAATGTCAACATGCAGTGTATCCCAAGACACGTGAAAGGCTGTTCATTTTCATTTTTACTTGATCAGAGAAGTCCTCTCCCTTTGCTATCCAATAGCAGTGTTACATGCATTAATGATCACATGCTTTATTAATAGATTTCGGTTGCATGCAGAGGCTGCAGTAGTTTACACTGAGGATGACGGTGACCTCTGGCCATCCTCTGTCACCACTTGTTTTACTTATAAAAAGCAGTGGTGGATTGGGGTAGCAGGGCTTTACTTACTTCACCATGATGAATTACTCCTAACCTTACCGTCCTTCCTGACCTCTGCTGCCAAACTGCAATGTAAGGATTTCCACATACATGCATGTATAAGCTTACTCAGTACACCCTTCTGCTCCCCCCCTTTCTGTTCTCTCCTCCCATCTGTCTTTCCCAGTTATTGTGTGCTTCTCTGTCTCACTGAGATTTATTCGATATGCATACACACACCCTGGCTACAAATATGATCTAAATCTTCCCTTTGTAGTTTGTAATCACCTCCCTTGCAGGCCTTATTCATTTCTGGATAGAAACATTGCCAGTTTCCACCCAGATTATCCATTATAGTTGCATAAATCCATCCATCCATCTGTGCATCCTTTCATTTTCTTAAGTGTCAGTTCTGGTTCCGGGGGGGGTGGGGGGGTGGCTTACCTGCCATAGGGCAAGGGGCGGGGTACACCCTGGATAGGTCACCAGTCTGTTGCACTGCTAGACAGGGACCATATTCTAGTCTATCCCTATATGCTGAAGAAGAAGGAGGACACTTGCAAAGTAAAAAAAAAAAAGTTTTTTGTTTAAAACACTATCAAATTGGATATTTAGAATCTGGTATTGGTATGACAACCAGATATCTGGTATTTTGGCATCCCTACTTACAACACAGACAAAGACACTCTTCCCCCAAAAGTGATGTGACAGCTATTATTGCCAGGCTATACTTGAAGGTGCTAAAGGCTTTATTTACGAGCCACAGGATCATATGATCATAAGTCAGATACAGTAACTCCATAAAACTCAATAGTACTCAAGGCCTAGTCAGCTTATCACTTTTATTTTAAGAAAGTTCTGGTGGTGAAATTGAGGCATTGACCTCTTGAACAAAAAAAAAAAGTTATAGTGAAGTGGGTGAAAAGTGTAGATGTACAAAAGAATTGTTTGTTGCACTGTACTGGATATAAAAGTAAAAAAGAAAAACAGAACTCTGATTCAGTGTAGTAACTCAAAGCTCAAGATACTTTATAAAGAGAGCTTCTGGAGGATCTAATGCTTTCTCTGCCCATCCCATAATATTGTCAAGTCAGGTATTATCAAATAAACAGGCCTTCAGTGATCCTAAATCCATCCTCCTCTACTCAGAGACTGGACAAGCATCATTGCCCTTTTCCACCATCACCACTGGGTTTTTTACACTGAAAATAAAGACTTACTGTTACATCATGGCTTTTGTGGTTAAATTCCTCAGCTGAAGAGAGGAAACCTATCCTTAGAAAACCCCAACAAAAGCAAACTCACATAACCCACACAGTCTGAGCTTCCTGGGAAAAGGCCAGCAGCCCATTCTCCCCAACATATCTCCGCCACAACCCCCCCCCCTCAAACGTTCAGCAGCTGTGTTTAGGATGTGATCTAAGATTTTTTAAAAAAACACACACAATGTAATCCTGCCCATGTGTTTGTCTGTTTGGTTATCACAAAAATGCTGTAAACCGCATTGAATGAGTGCTGGGTGTTGTCACTCTTTCATATGTGCTGAGATGTGAAACCATGGTGCTGATAATTGTGTTTGAATGGGTCGAGATAGCGAAGTGGAGGCTTTATGTAAAAAAATTTTTTAAGCACCGCTGCCTGTGTGACTTCATAATCGCACCCTTTACGCATTCACTTCTGAGTTATGAGACCCAAGTGGATTGGTTAAAGGCTATTTTCTTTGTGATATTCTTTGATATCCCAGTAGATTTTGCACAGTCCCGTTCTTCTTTCTTCTGCAGGCAATGAGAAGAAAAGGTTGCTCAAAGTACTTTGAACTGATTTCTTTTTCTTTTTCAAAAAGCAGGGTGTCTTAGAGCTCAGTGGATCTAAGACACCTTTTACTCAATTTTAATGAACATTACATCAACAGCTGACAGGTTTGTACTTATTTGATTGCCACATTATTCTGGCATTGTTCGCTGTAATGTGGTGCTTGATTCATCATCATTTTTTCAATTATTTTGCGTTTATGCCGACTCATGTTTTTATAACCCAGTATTCACATACAGCAGAATACATTGTTATGTCCACAAAATATAACAGCAATTAAGTTCCACACCAGATTTAAACAGAGGAGTGCAAGTGATCCTCATAATATTGCACCAAGCCAGCAGTTATTCTAATCTCTGACAGGATTTCTAAGAGAAGTTGACAGCATACTGAGCCTTGGTTTCTCTTATCCTTCCCAAGTGATCTTGTCTGTGCCTTCAAATCAAGCATGGTATATAGTATCTCTTGTAATTAGATTTTTGCTACTTTGCATGTAAACTGTGGGCCAGAAGCAGTGTGACAGAATCATAAGGCTTCACTTGTGAGGTGTCATTTAGAAAGACATATTCCATTTCTTTTCCCACTGTTATACTGCAGCACTGTGTTTGGTGCTGGGTTATACTTGCTCTCCGGGAGTTATTAAAATTTTTTTTTATCAATATCTCTTACATTGATGCCGCTGTCCCATCCCAAGAGTGGACCAGCGAGAAAATGTAGAGCAAACGGCACAACACAACATTTTTGATCTGACTGACTTGCGATCGATCGGTCAGTTGGTTAATCAATCAGCCAATTAAAATTCACACGGAATATGTAAAAAGGCATCTGTGTCAAAACCAGAGTTTGTGCTGTTTTGTTACTTGAAACTTTAAGAAATTTTGCATGCTAGATAGATTTTGTTACCTTTGGAATAGAGACAGGCAAGCTGTTTTCCCTGTTTCATCATCTAAATCACGCAAGAAAACCAAAATTTGTATCTTAAAATGTCACTCTACCAATGTAAGAGAATTGATTGTTCATGTTGAACCATGTTTTTCAAATTAATTAGCAAAAGAGGAGGTTTCTGTACCAGATGCCCTGCCAGGGGCAAGGAATCAATTTGCCTAAATTAATTAACTTTGAAAGAAGTGATTACTAAAAGTGCTCACATCTAGGAGCAGAACCTCCAGTGTAAACACAGTGATAATTTCCTTTGCTAGCAAAAGGCTTCAACCATCTGACCATAGGTAACACTAAACAGAAAAATTACGGAAGAAATGGTACATAATTGTTCAATTTTATTTATCTAGCACCAAATCACAACAACAGTTGCCTCAAGTTACTTTATATTGTAAGATAAAGACCCTACAATAATACAAAGAAAACCAGAACAATCAGATGACCCCCTATGAGCAAGCACTTGGTGACAGTGGGAAGGAAAAACTCTGTTTTAACAGGAAGAATCCAATAGAACCAGGGAGGGGCAGCCATCTGCAACAATCAGTTGGGGGTGAAGTGAATTTATAGCCCAAAATTTGATTTGCTAAGTTAAGCTTATACCTTGTTTGGTGTGTCTGTGTAAGTCACATTGTGTCTTTCTCAGGAACAAAATGAGCCTCTTATAGTAAACAACTTAAAAGTTTTATTAATCATCATTATGAATATATCTCTACTAATAAAAGGAGCATTAAGACCAATACTGATATTTGGAAACTTGAAAAGCTTATATTTTGGCTAATTTTCTTTTTCTTTCAGACACACCAAACAAACAGATTTCCATAACATTTGTTACACGTAGTCATCTGAGTCCTTACTAAGATAATACAATAGTGAAGCTTAAAACTAACCTTGTTTGTTGTCAAAACAAGTCATGGATCACTCATTTAAACTCTGCTTGGTTCACCTGGTTGTTGTCTTCCAGGTGCGACAATTAAATTATTCAAAGTAGTTGAATGAAATTTACAATTTATTCACGACATAAAAATATGAGAGATTTTGCATCTCTTTCATCAGGCAGTATACTGCTTAAATAGAACAAAAATGCAGACCTTTAAGCTCTTACTTCCTTTGGCAACTGAGAACATGTGCTACTGTATTCTACAGGAGACTGCTCTCAGAAATGTCATGTTACTATATATTTTTCTTTATGTCTTTCTTGGTCAGTGAGACCAGGGGCTACAGTTTTTGCATTTTCATTCATAACTCAGCCTAATTGACATATACTAGTCATCAATATATATATATATATATATATATATATATATATGTATGTGTGTGTGTGTGTGTGTGTGTTTGTGTACATTACAGTACAATTTAAATCCCTAATAAAGACAAGACTGTACTTATCTTATATGCAAGAAGTCAGAGTAGGGCAATTGTAAGACATGAGGGCAAAAGTAGCACTCAAAAAATACATCACACTAACCCATAATATTTCAAACAGAAGCAATCTTACTGTAGTTGCATCTAAGAATGTAACTTAAAAATGTTTAGCCTATATACAGCACTTTCCAATTTTTTTAGGTGTTGGATATCATAGGAAACGTCACTCAAGGAAAAATCGATTTCTATTTGTCCAGAAGAATTGGCAGCTATTCTCATAATAATGCATAACACATAGATAAAACTGAAAACTGTTTTAACACATATGATACTATTTTATACAAAAATATGTATTTTCATTTCTAAATGCCATTTTAAATTTAAATTTAGTGAAGTATGTCTATTTTACTAACAGTGAAACAGAGACAGGATGCCTGCAGTCGTAACTGTTACAATTGCTTCGGCGTAACATGTTACAGTTGCCTCCAATATGGCATCCATGTTACCATAATTTTTAACAGCCAACCTAGAGATAAAAATGATGCAAGTTTAAATTGAGTCATCTAAACTTCAGGCAGCAGAATAAAAAATATTGTGTATTCCAAAAGTAACTCCCTTATCTCAGAATCAGTTTTGTCCTTGACAGTTTCTGCAGAAGTGAAGTAGCTCTACACATCTTCCACATGCTGAGAATCCTAATAAGCATGTGCAGAGTAAGTGTAATCACTAGCTTGTTTGCAATGAGGAATTGATTGTGTTACATCTGGCCCCGGTCTCCCCTACCATTTTACTGTTTGTATCATTTTTTGCAGCCTTTATTGAATTTGTTTTATTTGGCTCGTTATGTTATATGATAATATTTTTCCTTACACAGCTCTTTTATATGTACATTTAGGTGTTTGTGTTGAACTCTGCCTTGATTGATTACTAAACAGTACACTAAATTTAATTGGGTTTTGTACTGGGCCATATGGTGGTGGGGGGGGGGTTAAATGCATTTATCCAACTATATTTGTAATATGTAGAATTTTTATTACCTTAAACACTAATAAAAACACCTTGAGCAAAAAAAAAAAACCATGAATCGACTTGCATGGATCAAAACAGATTTCCCTCCCCAGTATATGCCTACCCTGTAACAGCTTGAAGTTTTTCACAGCTTCCCTCTCCATATGAAAATTTGATGTTATATTAAGATAATGTTTTCACGCATTTTCTCACTGGCCTCTTTTTGAAGCGTGTTTTCTTTTTGCCTCTGTGTCTGGCAGTGACAGCTTCAAATATCATCCGATGTGGTGAGATACTTTTATTCTTGAATTAGGGAAGTGTTTTTATGTTTGCCAAGAAGTAGGCTTATTCTCCATCTCTCACTCTGAACTTTGCTGACAAGGGAGATGCTAATAATTAATGGCATTTTTGAAATCTCTTTTAAGATTGTCTAGGAAACTACACAAGGGGGAGGGGCAGGGGGGAGTACATAAAATGGCTTGGAGCATGCAGCAAAAACACCAAAAAAAAAAAAAGAAAAAGAAAATCATCCAGAGAATCAAAAGGGAGTTTTTTTTTTAGCTAGAGAATCAAATTGTAGTGCCTCTCTCACATACAGAGATGTACCAAAAACATCTGTGACCCATTTTCAGTCCTAGTTGATAAAGTGAGTAGCTTTATAGTTGATATTGTAATTATTAGTAGTTGTAGTTATGATTAGTAGTAGTGGTAGTACTGGTTCTCTTCATCCCATGTGTGACATAAGGGTGTATAGTGTGCATTAGTGGTCACTATAAAAAGTTTTGAATTAAAAAATGATGAAAGATACCATCACAGAGAACAGGTTGTGACAAAAAAATATATATAATTAATTATAATTAATATAATTACAAATGGTAAAGTCTACGCATGGTTAACTTACTCTCCATAGATTGCCACTGGATGGTTACCTGTTGATTACCTCTTAAGGACATTCTTCCATATATTTTATATACAATACATACTCGAGGCCACGTACTTCAAATAATAACTATTAAAACCAGAAGAAAAAAAAACTCTTAATACTGGGCCATCTGAGAAAGTAGCGTGGGGGTAGAGGCTGAAAACTGATATAGCCTGCAAGACAAAGGAGAGATGAGACAGATGGAGGAGGAGATGAGCAGGAACAACCCTGATAGGAAGACAGATTGGGGGGGGTAAGGGACTGTTTGGTACCCAGTGGATGCTCCCATTATCCCAGTGTCCTTTGCTGCTGTTGCAGTGTATACACACACACAGAAATGTAAAGCTGTGGCCTTTGTTCTCTAAAGAAGAGGCCTGTTTCATAATGGATCTCTCAGGACATGACTCCTGCCAGCCAGAGTGTATTGAATTTCAACAGCAGCTCCTATAGCCCTGCCATTTAATACCACAGGGGACCACACCAGAAGATTTAGTTTTTATTTATTTCTCTATATTATTCATTTTATTTGACTGCTATAGCTAACACGATCATGCGTCTGTTTAGCACGTACAGTAGTTTTCACTTTTAAGGCCTTTACTGTGTTTGTTTGTGTGCAAAGCCTCTGAGAAAGTATTCTATTCGTGGCTTCAGTCACTCCAAAATGTAAGCTGATGGAAAAATTCCTGCAACGCTGAGAAAACGGTTAAATGATCTGAATGAATCTCGCATGTCTAAATGTTACAGAACAGTGGTTCTCAAAGTCAAGAGTGCTGCGGCCCACTTAAAAGCCAGAAAATCCCACGGCCCACCATGTTGGTTAAGTTTGTCCTGGATATGACTGTTTGCGAGTCTCCTTGACTTCGCAGTGGATTTAAATTCTCGTTAGTTTGCGCAGCCAGTCAGTGACAAGAGAATTTTTTTCCTTTTTTTTGCTGTACTCCAAACAACCTATGAACTGTGATGGATCTTGAGCCGGATGAGGTGCTACGTCACTGACGTTTCGGGTTGTTCTTTTGCGAGGAATCTTTTAAAGGCAGACATTTTTAAAATATTTATACAACACTGTAATACATCATTTGTGTAATTATCGTTGCTACACATGGATCAAATAAGAAGGCATAATTACAGATGTAACAGATTTATTACTTGGTTCATAATGTATTATGTAATTAATAATTTTAGTAATGCGTTGTTAATCATTTATTTTAATATGTTACTTACTTCTAATGAGCACTGCTGATGGCTCTGCCTGTTTAAAGTCATTACAGCTGCTTCCAAAATCTGTCCTCCAGGGGTTGCCTGTTCATCTGGCTTTGTCTGTATACATACTTAAGTGGTATTTTATCATATACATAACATAACTTAACATATGCAGGAAGTATGAAAGAACACCCTACCAAAGACCTAAAATGAAAAGCTACCATTAAGCAGACTTCATTGTATGACACTCTCAGTAATGTTGTGCATAATCGCAGCTGAAAGCCTGTGTGTTTTTTTCCAGATGACACTAGATGGCACTATGGATATATAATCCCTCAGAAATCTTTCTCCCTCACTCACTTTCCTGCTTTCATACACAAAAAATATATTAAGATAATTTTGTTGTGTCATGCAAACAGACCGATTAGACAAGATTTTCATGTTTTGAGGAGGAGAAATGGATTCTGTAAGTGTGTGTGTGTGCGTGCGCACGCATGTGTGTGTAATCATGTCGGGGTATACACGTGTTTTTGTTTTGAGTGTAGTACCCAATTCGTGTTTACTTTTTCTCAGATCTCATTAATATATATTAGCATTAAAGTACTGCTTGTTTAGGTCAGTAATAAATATCAAGTGCCACTACATGCACTGGACTGGAATGTCTGAAGAAGAGATGTGGGAATGTTATGGATATATGTTTGTGCCTATATAGGCTGTGGATGAGATTACCAAAAAGAAGGTTGTGTAGATGTTTCTGTGAGGGGGTGCTATGTATATAGGGGAATAAATCAGTGTGTGTGGTATGTTTGCTCAAATGAATCGTGAGCATATACACAGAGTGTTCCCCTCCTAACGGCTATGCCTCATAAATGTGCATTTCATGTCATGTACTTAATCTGTTCCATGCTGGGGATTAGACTCCCATTCCTTTACCTCTCTTTTTTGCGTATACATTTCATTTTGATTCCCACTCTCCTCATTCTTTATTCCATTCTCTTCTTCTGCTTTCTTCCCCCTGCTCCTTTCTCCATGTTGTTCCCCTCAAAAGAAGAAAAAAAAAAGAAAATCGATGCAATTTAGCTGACCCTGCTTAGAGGTAGCTATAAGTATCCCAGCATCAATGTGCCGGAAAATGGTGCCTGTCCAAAATATTAAATTGCTCTGGTGGACAAGTAAGTGTGCTGGAATATGATTTTAGAAAATGTATCTCCTGGGGAATATTTTTTTTTCATGTTAGTGAATACTGAGACATATTCAGAGGTCAGCACTGATTGATTATAGCATTTTGATATGCACAAGTCATTTCCCACCAGTTATAATCCGCCTGGAGCATGTTTCAGTCAAATCTCATTAATCCTCATACTGTGTACCTTTTATCATACTGTGTTGTTAGTTAGGATTGTTAGCTAGGAGTGGAAAGAGATATGAACTGAATTCTTGTTTTTACACCCAAATTTGAGCCAGCACACTGGACTTCTCTGAGAAGTCAGAAATTAATCAAACATAACATTCAACCGCTAAAACAATTTTTTCTGTTCAGAAATGGACGTGGCCTTTGGAGCGGTTTCTTTTAATGGCCAGCAGGGGGCAGTTGTGAAAAGTCTTTTTTGTTTCTTAAAGATTTTTTTTTCAGGCCTTTCGCACATTGCCGAGTTGTTCGCCATATTGGATGTGATTTAATCACCTTTCACAAGGAACAAGTGTTTATTCTCTGGTTGGTTGTTGAGTGGTTGCTGGCTGCTAAGTGAAATCAGTCACAAAGAGGGTGCTGCAGTAAACTTATGTCTTTGGTTGCTGGCCGATTGCCGTGGTTGCCTGCAGTTTGCGAGGAAGACTGACTCTGTAAACACATGCTAATAACTAGCCAAACAGTAGTATAATTTGGAAAAAGTGCAACACAAACCGGAAACAAAGAACATTCCCCTTCAAAGTAAAAGCTATGCCTCGGCACTGCAGCGAACACGTTTCAAAGGGTGCAACTTTTAATGTGAAGGCAGTCTCCGTTTCTGGTTTGTGTCACACTTTTTACAGTTTCCTATTGAAAAGTCAGTGTGTTCCATGCAAAGTACAGGTAACTGTGGCAATCTGCACTGGCCAAAAACCTCAAATCATGGCTTTAAAACAGTAGTCCACAAATCATTTGGCTAACATCAGACCAGTGGCTATATTTTATATATTTTCTGAACAATTTATTGAATTTTATTTTGACAGGCTCTTCTTTGTTTTGCACTCCAAGAGAACATTAAAATCCCTATAAACAGAGATATTTCAGTACATTCCTCAGGCTACCAGAAATATAATATCGGAGAAAATTTTGAATTTGATCTGAACAATTGACCATTTTATGCTGAAATATGATGTAAACACGTCGCCTGCCATCAAGAAAACAATGTGTTTATCACAAGTGAAAACCGCTAAACACAATACCCACAATATTCTCTGGAGCTTGAAAAACATTGTCACGCAACATTAAGTCAGCTGTTTGATGAAAGATAAGGGAAACGCATCCCATCCAAAATTGTTGGGATTTGAAAGTTATTGAAATATTTGACGCATCAACACCACAAACTTGATAATGCACATCGGTATATTTCAACTGGCTTATTCAAGCAAGAAGCACAATGTGTGGTTACAGCTCTTGACTTTTCTGCACAAAGAACTACAGAGTGCAAGATTTATTATGGATGGCCATCACTTTTCTGTGGATGAAAATGTGTATCAACTCTGAGAAGAACTGCTGATCCACATCTATGGTGTAAAATTCCTTTCAAAAATCTGGAAAGACTGCATTATATAATTGACATACAGAGCTCAAAATGTTCTCTGTGGAATCTGTTCAGTTATTACTAAAGGCAGCTGCACAGGCTGAGCGTGAAAATATTTTGCACTTAACCCTTTCATGCATGAATTAACCACAGAAACCACTTCCCATGACTGGCCAATAGATAGCAATATATGGGGTGATGCAAAAGCATCCATTGTGTCGACTGATATCCGACTATAACAACAAAATGCATGCATAAACAAGAGAACAGCTTTTGAATAACTTTCCACTGCAGTGACCGCTATGTGTGAAAGGGTGAAGTTTAAATAAGCTACAACTTTTAGCTAAACATCCTGCAGCTCCTTCATACTTTGTCCAGACTGAAATTTCTCAACAGCTGTGAAAGTTTCTCTACAGAGCTATGGCTTCCAAAGAATGAGGACTGCTGAGCCTCTGACCTCTCGCTAGGAGCGCTTATGTATGTTATTATTTCAGCTGTTCATTCAGGGTTGTGTATCACAAATCAGGATTGTAAAGCCTACGATGTTGTTGCATATGAGTGGAATCAGTGCTCCATCACGCATTAATAGAGACTCTAGCCAAAAATAAGTTACAGTATTATGTTATTTACAGATTGTTGTCCATATTTTTTTGGTTGACCAGCTGCTTTTCTGCTAGCCGTTTCCCCTCTACTTGCTAAAGATGTTGGGATTTGCCTCTTAGTAACCTTTTCTCAAACAGAGCTAACAAATCAATCAGGGAGGAAGCTCTGTTAGTTTTAAACAAGCACACTGTTCAACTCCAATGTTTACCCACGCTAATTAGAACACTTCATTGTCAAGAGAGTTGCCTGGCAGTGTGTGCATGTTTGTGCCTGCATGTGTGTGTGTAGACTTATGATATTCAGTAAGCTCCAACAAGGCCACTGGAGCTGACACAAGGACAGCTTGTCCACCCTTTTCTGCTTCCTTCTGTCACAGAAAGAAGAATATCAGTTATTGATTCCCCCCCCCAAAAAAAGAAAGAAATGCAGTGACAGACAGGCTTGATGGTTAAGTGATTTATTAAGATGGCTATTAGAAAAGCCTGAGGCAGCTGCAGTATTTAAGTTGTCTTACAGTGTACTTGCCAGCCCAGCAAGAATATAAAGATGGGAGAACTGGGAAAGGCCTTGGAGGAAAGTATGACACAGCAACTTTTCCACTTTTAACAAGGAAATATCACCTCATACATCACCTCATAGAGTGCTTCAATAGACATGTTTTCTAACAAAAACACAGCATCCCCCAAATTAAATATATATATATATATATACACACACATTCTCCAGCCACTTCATTTGATACCCTTTGCTATCACCAGGTTGGCCACTGGAGTGAACTCATCATTTTCAAGTGACCAGTTTGAGATGATTTGAGCTTTCTGACATGGTGTTATCAGTAGATGGGTACACACTTTATGACCACAAAGTACATACATAAAACAAACAAACAGTAGTTCCAAAGAAGTATCTCTGGTGACGATGCTGAAAGTCATACTGCCAACACCCTGTTTGTTTTTCCAAATGCATTGCAGGTCTTTCAAATAAGAAAAACTCCTTTATGTTGCTCTCGGTGTGTAACGTCATCACGGCTGCTGCGTCATGGCATGAATGCCACATTTCCCATTCCATTTTCCACTGTTATTGACATGTTTTCTTAGAAAACTGTAACCTGATGAAAGCCAAAACCACTCCACCTTTAGGTGTTTTAAGAGCTTCTCTATCACAGTGTGACGTGGACGGCAAACCAGAAACATCAGTATTAATGAGGAGTAATAGAGTCAACATTTATGCTAGTTACATTGGGCATTTTAAGATAAAAAAGCATGCCTAAAAAGGGAAACATGTTCCCTATATTCCTTTATGCATTATGTAGCCTATTCACAAATTAGTCTTTAATTTCAAGGCGCAGAGAGGGAGGTCTTTGTGTCTCTTGCATGCATTCCCAATATGTTGTTTCAAACACATGTGGACTTGGACATGGGTGGGTGTAACCACCACTTCAAAGATGCCACAGTTGTAGCTATAGCTAGACAGAAAAAGGTCTTTTTGATAATTGTAAGATCCCCTGCTTGGGTGTTTGGCAGCGCTCCTCGTGCTGCTATGAAGGACAGTCCATTTATTCATGTCCGTTCCCAGAGCCCCAGAAGCCCGGCTCCCCAATGCTCCCTCAAAGAGCATGAAACAACGGGTATATTCTGTCACAAGAGAGTGGAGGCGGGAAGAAAGTGTGTGCACAAGTGTGTGTGAGAAAGGGTACATTAAACTTGAAGTGTAGAGAATCTTTGTCCATCCATCTAATTGGATGGCCCGAGCGGCTCTGTCGCCTTTGTGTTCATTTCTTGTGTGTGTTTGTGCGCGTCTGTCGTGAGCACATGTGACATCCCCTGACTCGAGGGGAATGCCCACCAGATATTATGCCACACTGTTCTCTGTTAAACTGTTCAGCACAAAGGGTCCATTTCATGCTCAGCTCTTTAGAAGCTTTATACTTCAAAAATGTGACTGGGTGGGTGGTGGTTTGCATTGTGACAGCGCTTCAGGCTTTTTGTCCTTGGTTTGACTCATGGGAACTAGGTACAGTTTTGACTTCGGAGTTTTATGTTTCTGGTTTCTGTCATATCAGTATTAATTCCCACATTTACAAACAGACAGCATATGTGTGAAGTCACTGAAGGCCGTCGTATTAGTTTTGACTGCTGCATGTCCCAAAGGGAAGATTCCTTTTGCACCTTGGACCTGACACTTAAACTGTTACTGCAGCCTGCTTCTTCCCACTCAGTAGTTACTCTTACATTCCTCAAGGCCAGTTTGAGTCTTTTGTTAAAGAGAGATGTTAAATGTCCGAGCAGTTCTTAGCTTCTCAAAACAAGAGCAACAGGAATGCATATTTTAGTGCTCTGTGTGCACAGGTTTTTAAGGACATCCCCAAAATAAGATTCCAGTGCAGTTCACATGAAACTGTAGAACATTTCTGAGACACGGTCTTTCAGCTTTGTAGCTTCAACGGGGGGGGGGACGACTTTAATAGTTCAGCTTAGGCTTTCTGTGTGCTCTTTAAAGCTTGTTGATTGGTAAGACAAAACAAATTAAAGAAAGTATTGTTAACAGTAATATTTGTGATATGACAATGCTTTGTCTCATTGTCATGAGACAAACTTTTCCTACACCAAAAAGTACATGCGACTGTGGCTTTGTGTGTTGTTGAGTGTGTAACTGGGCCTGATTTAACATTAAAATAATGCTGAAATAAAAATGATCTGAGTTGAGTTAGATCTTCATACACATTGATGCTGAAGCTTAAATTCAGTTCACATGCTTGTAGAAATGGCTTCAGATCTACCACATGATCCTAGAAGCTAGCCTCCATCTATTGTTAATAGGAACAACTAGCTTCAACGCCTTTAAATGCTGCCTGTGGCCTCTTGAGAGACTGGTTCATATTCTGTAATCTAGATGAAGCGCTATATTACTACAGTGAAAAGATAAGAAGTGATCTAACTTCAATAGTATCCCACTGGGATCTTCTTCTGGACAGTTTCAACACATTTAAACAAATCAAATTGAAAATCATTCCACATTTCTGTTTTTGTTTTGTTTTTTAAGTTAAAATACAACCACTTTCCCACTTCTCTCTGTTCATTGACTAGATTATCTTTGTTCCTTTTCTGAATTTCAGTGCAGTTTGGGGTATTTGGCACACAATTCTTTAAGTTCTTTTTGTTGTTGTTGAATTTAGCTAATGACTCAGCCTTGCTAATTACTCCACTCAGCGGAGAAGTTCAGGTAACAAGTTCAAAATTTAGATCAAATTATCCAGAGGAAACACATAATTGTCTGTGCATGAAGGCATACTTCAGAAAACATAATCTCTTTGTGTCTTCATGTCTGGGATTAGCTGTACACTTTCCATGACCCCATCACATTTTCTGCTGATATGTTCCCACTGCTTGGCCTTCCTGTTTTCAGCTACCAAAAGGGCCTTCATAGGCTGCTTGCCTGTGAATAAATTGAGAAAATTACTGTGAAATGAGCATCTCTTCAGCAATGTTCTACTTTACATTGGGAGTCCCCTACTCCCCACACCTTATCACTGTTCTTTTTCCCCCTCGCCTGTTTTATTTATTACACTGAGTACAGTAAATGTGCCCCACTTGTGACTGTTTCACACTTTGCTTTTTGCACGAGGTGGAAGAAAATCTTGCTGTCATGTTTTGGAAGAACTGCAGAAAGCGTTCATGCCTGTCCCTCTACCCTAGCAGCTACGTTAGGGGATTTTTCCAAGGACACGCACAACAGCATTCATATTCATGCATGGTGATCAAATGTAAACGATTACCCAAAGGATTATGGCAGCAGCAGCATTTCCTCTCAGTCTGATATTTTAGGCCCCGTTTTTACAACATGTTTTCCTGGTTGTGCAACACATCAAAGCCAGAGAAGTGGTCTTAATGCAACAACAATAGATCAGCCAGAAACTCAGACACATTGTCAGTACTGCATGCTTGCAATTACAGCAGCATGTGCTCATAGATTGGGGCAAAATTCACTTGCAGCTCAAGATAATGGAGAACTTCACTGTATTGAGTCTTTAAAGATTGATACAACAGCTGAACGCGAGCTGATGATGCAAATATTTACTAATTTGTCTTCTTTCAGCCAGCCTGTCCTTGTTGCCTCTTCCTTTTGTGATGAAGCAGTCAATGCCTTCCTCCAACCACCAATCAATGACAGTCTGCCTGATCAAAGAGTAGGACAGATGCCTAAAACAACATCAGGCTACATATAAAATATTTAGATGGTGCAGAGGAAGACAGTAGAGGAGCGTGAACAGAGCAAAAAACGAGAGCTGCAGGAAGCACTGCAGGAGGAACGTAGAGGGAAAGTAACAAGATGACTCCCACTCAGCAACCGCCTCCTCCTGGTGATATGTTTGAAATTGACTGTGGTGTATTGTTTAAAAGGGTTTCTTTTACTGCCCGTTTCTCCTCATGTTCTGTCCATCCTATAAGTTATCCAAAATAAGATTCTTTTGCTCAGTATCTAGAGTGATGGTTCACCAGTTCCATTTTCCTGTTTCAGGTTTAGTACTGTGCTTTTTTTTTTGTATTATTAAATATTTGAGAGTTTCAGACGACAAGAACCTACTAATTTAACTTGCTCTACAAAGTCTAGTTTGCACATCAAAAAAAAAAAGGTTTTTACATAGTCTTTACAAATAAAGAGCTTATTAATAATGTAGTAGAACTGAGCCAGTGTTAGTATGTTGCATTCAGGCTATGCTTTCATCTGTGATGAGATACTGTTCGCTAGAGCTGTTTGCTCTAAAGCTTAGGAAATAAACAATAAGGAATTTCAAACTCTGCACTTAATTTGCATGAAATGAATATTACATTGTTAAAAAAAAAAAGGACTTCAAAGCATTAATATATGAACGTTGTCTGTTTTAGTCAGTATGGTGACATGTGCTAGCCAGAGTTCTTTTCTTTTGACTGGAACTAAAGTGGAGAAAGGAACACTTTTCTTTTTTAAAGTACATCTTTGAGTTAAATAAATTTACTCCTGATGTATCTTCAGCTCTTTCCAAAATGGCCATTCTAATTCAGCAAGATGTATCTTCTTTTTCCCTCTCTTTCTTAAACAAGGTGGCTGTTTGTGTGTGTGTGTGTGTGTGTGTGTGTGTGTGTCACTCTGTAAACAAAATTTTTGAAAGTTTTGAATGAATTCTGATAAAACTTTGCAGGGGGTGTAGAGTGGGGGTCATGTTAATAATCCATTCAAATTTGGCTTACATCCACTGAGGTCTTCAAGGTCAACTTAATGATTTGTTTTTGGAAAATTGAAAAAAGCCTTATAACACAGAAAGTATGATTCTTACAAGTGTGCTTTATATTGTCAACATATGAAAAGTAGCGCATAGCAGCAGTGCATGAGTGGAAGTGCCTCAAGTACACTGAGCTGGCAGCAGAATGCCAAGAGGCTGGGAGGCTGGGTGTTGAGGATTTGCGGGGAGGCCATCAGTCTAGCCGCTCCATGGAGCAGGATGGAGCAGGGGCAACCCTTTGAAAAGTTTTAAAGGAGCTCAGAGAAGACGCTGAGAGAGCAAGCTGCTGGCTATGTTTGAGGACAAAAGACAAGAGTTGGGGGCGCACATCCCAGTAAAGGTATCTGCAGGGAGTGATGGGGAGAAGTCCCCATCCACACCACTTGGCAAAACATGAGTGAATGGCGCTGACAACCCTGCAGCTGACCTAATGGCACCAGCGGAGGTGCCACAGGCCTAAGATGCCAAAGCAGGACACAACACCTTCCCTGTATAATGATCTAAAATATGTCGCATTTGACCTCTAACCTTTCCTTCGAGGTCAATAGATTGATCAGAAAGGAACATGTTGGCACGGTTTAGTATGGTTGATTAGGTCTATTATCACTATATCATTTGTATATGATAGTAACAGGTTATAACTATTTAAATACACAATATAAATACACGTACAATGTTACTGAATTTTTTTGGAAAACAAAATAAATTTGTGATCAAAATCTTTCACTTAATCTTTAGTACTAAATATTTAAACAAATTTGACTAAAAAAATGAATGCTACACATGTACTATATCCACAAATAATAAAACAAAAATACTCAAAATTATGCCAAGCATAATGCACAATGCATTTCAACAGGGCTAATAAAAGCCTGCACTTTGTAGTGCAGTAAAAACAATTGCAACCTTCTTAAAGTACATTTAAAAAGGAAAATAAAACAAAATGAATATATACAAATACGGATGCAATACTGTTCCATTAAAAATAAATACTGCCGAGAGTGAGCTGCCTTGGCTTTTGTGCTCTCAGAGTGCTTCTTGTTGGTTATCTGACACAGCTGCAGGGAGAGAGGAAGAACAGCAAGTGGCTCAAAGATGCCAGTTCAGCTGGATTATCTGCTGAATAAATCATTGGCTGACCCAGCAAGATTATCTGCTGAACAATTGTTGCACTGCCAAAAATTATTTGAGTACAATGTTATAATAAATGTAAATGTACTATTTATAACATCTAAACTTGCATCTTAAGGCTTGAAAGATCATACTACCATCAGGAAAGTGAGAGTGTGACAGTGTTATAATGTAACTGTATGGAAAATGGCAAATGGCACTGGAATTGTCTTGTCCTTTAACCTGAGAATAATATATAGTATGTTATTTACAGAACATTAGTCCATTGAATGGTCAATATCAACTAATGTTTTGCATGGCATTCTAAGGATAACAATATGAATTCATATTTCCTTAAAATAGCTTTTAAACAGTAAGTTGTTTTTTGTTTGTTTGTTTGTTTGGTTTTGCATTGAGTAGACCGATGCCGTAAGACCGATAAGCACCTCTCCAAACTGATGCTTCATTCAAGAGCTGATGAATGAAAATCTGTTCTGCAGGCTCCAGTGAGAGTTTCAGCAGGAAAAGAAAAGCAGCTGCTTTGTATAAAGTCATTGTTGCAGTCTGTTTGGGTGAACCACCAAAATAAGCAAAAGATGCACATTTTACAGTGAAGTAAACACAGTTTGTGCAGCATGATTATGCTCCTTTTTGTTCCAATGAAGTCCTCTGCACATAACTGGCATATTCTGATAAGATCTACCCCGATCTCATCCTCGAAAAAAGCCTAAAAGGACAAAGGACCCTTTTCTTTCAGGATGTGTTGTGACATGTGCCCATAGAGTTATAGTCGACTCGGCTCTGTCACGCCGAGACTCAGTGCAGTGACACACTAAATTATTGCTATGCTGGCTTCTAAAGAACCCTTTGAAGTTGCATTAAAACACCCTGGGTAAACATAATTTCTCAGCATGAAGGGTTAACGTGATAAGGCATTTTTTAACACACACGCCCTTTACCCTGTCTAGGTAGGTGTTGGTTAGGTGCCTAAACCTAACCAAACATAAATCTTAACAAAGCAGCCAGTCAAAGCAAGAGTAAAGATTGAAAAAGTTAAATCAGGGAGTGAAAAAAGCAAAACAGAATGGGAAAACTCCAAAACCGTGCACAAACCGCCGTCTCCTCAATGAGAAACTTACTCAGAATCTCCTCCCCAACCTCTTATACCACCTAATGCAGAATTTATCACTCATTAAAAGAGGACAGTTGTCTCTTCTTTCTAATACTGCCAGGGCTGGTGCATGAAGTAACCAGTGCCAAAGGACACATTGCAGGTATCTGTGATGTCAGCAGAACAAGTCAGTTTAACATCAGTGGATAAGAATGTGTTGGTGACACTGTATTTTCAGAGGCTGGAGCAATTCATGATTTTACAGCCAGTTTAGCATTGAAGCTGCTCTACTTACAGACTTGTCAAGGTCGTACTGCTCTAAGACAGAATAACGAATGCAGAGGAGGCTTTTGCTCATTAGTATTAAAATTGAAAAACCTAAATTTCAGATAGTATTTCATGAATTTAGATCGAGATAGGAATATATTAAATGCTATAAAATTACTATTTGTTGGCTTTGCCAGGCTACTGCTGCTAATCAAATAAAGACCAGCTCAACAACGCTGCTGTGTGATGCAGTCAGGTTAAAGGCGGCATTGCCTCCAATAGACTGCTGCGCTTCTTCTGGTGAATTTGGCAGCACTAACAGGTTTTGACCGTCTGACTAACTTAAGGCCAAGTCTGTGAAGTTAGGCATTCATTAGGCAAGTCCAGCCCTTTGAGTACAGATCCTACAGAGAGCTTTGAGGCTGATAATTAAAAGTGCATCCTACTGAGGAAAAAAGTCATTAAGGTTAGAGGTTCACTCTTATTGTGCATTCTACAGAGGGACTGAGGCCCAGACATAGATGGCAGCCCATTATAGACGAGGTTTTTATGAGCCATAAGTGCACACTGCACTCCAAGTTTATTAAATGGCTGAGTGCCTCTTTTACAATCCTAAACCTGTAATATAATTTAGTACAAATGTCAAATTGAGGGTGCCATATGTGATTGCTGCTCACTCATAAATGATGTGCCACATGTTCAGAAATGCAAAAGATGAGACGCTGACCATCAGCAATGGATTTTGCTCCCATTGTAAGACGGCACTTTTTTTTTTTGCATGTTCAGAGACAAATATTTTTGCTATGCATCCCCATAAATGTCTCTTCTGTTCAAAGGTAAAAGCTCTGTCAGCTTGTAATCCAGTATCTGAAGGTCATCCTTTAATGTGACTGAACAGCCAGCGATCTAATTTTACACAATTGCGTCACATAAATACATCACAAAAATTCAGTCACGCTGATATTTATGAAAGTTGTGACTGGTGTCTGGGTAAGACGCGGGGAAACAATTTATCCTCTTCTTCTTCCTCTTCGTTAGTCTTTTAGATTTCAGCATCTTCTTTTGCTTAACATTAGTGACAAAAGTGATTAAACTGAGACACATCCAGTGTTCATCTTGTCCAAGCAGCTGAACAAGACAAGACAACTAAAAAAAGAATAGAATAGAATAGAATATGATAAAGATAGTTACTGCTGGTCTCATGCTGAGAAAAATGCTGACAGGAGAAGTTTGTGTCCTGCTGTGAATGAAGTCATACTAGGAAACATGGCAAGATTGTGTGAGAGTTTGTTTGGTGGAAGGGCTAATGTGCTGTAGTGTAGCAGCCAATGCACTTTATCATAGAAATATACTTTTAAAAACTGTTTTCTCAAAAATCTTCTTCCTGAACCATTTCTAGACCAATAGCTGTGCCTACTTCCATATGTAAACTTGCTATTTTGAGTGCATAACTATGTTCACATGGACAAATCAAGTGAACTACAAGTACCTACAGTCAAAAGACGAATGTTAAATGCTGAATACGATGGTCACAAAACTCATTAGGTCACAGACAAATATTGCGTTTCTGGCAAGTGCACAGCTCACCATGTTTGATTTGCGACCACAGGAAATGTAAGCACTACACAAATAATGTACACAGCGCACTAGATAAAAATGTAAAGCAACGATTCAAAGTGAGATAAAATGCATGTTACCCAAGACATAAATGCATCAAATTGATCTCTTATGATTTGTGTAACACCAGATTCACCAGTTGCTTGCGGACTTAAAATGATTCAGGCGCTATCTTCGGCAATATGAACACTGTCACTACTTTCTGGCCTGTCCCATCAGCACTTTGGCAGTTAATTTACCATCTTTATTTGAAAAAAAAAAATGCAAGATGGCCCCCTCTAACATTAGCAATACCCTTTGCTCAGGCAGGATAATTGAATAAAGTGAACTAGTCATCACTCTTGTCCTTTCTGTTTTATTTGAGCCAAATGGTGTCAGCAGTGTTCAAAACTCATTAGCCTGTGTACGTTACACCACTGACATTTATCTGTGTGTGATACTTTGTTTGGCATATTAATAGCTGATTGTGATGGCCTAGAAAGGGGAGTCATTTTAATTTGATCAAGATAGATAGTGTGACAGCAGAATATTTAATGTTATTTGTCAAGTGTTAAGTGGACGTGCAACCAGAAAGTGTTCAGCTTCAGCTTAAACGAATGAAGTTAAAGTGAAGAACAGCTAATGTCAAGGTGCTTTTGTTCAATTTTTGCTGCTGCTGTGAAGGACTGTTTGTACTTCTGTGGGCACCAGTGAGTGACAGTTGTTTTGGTAGAATGAGAGGGGGATAAAAAATACTGCATATCCAGCAATTAGGGCTACAAATCAGTAGACAATACTGTTTATGGAATGTTTGACTACTCCACATTTTATTGTAAATGGATTGTCACTGCTCAACGCAGCTTTATTTTCTCAATAATGAATGTCTAATGTGAAAAACATCAATTTTGTGACATAGATTTGGATCAATACCAATGCAACAATGTAACCAAAGATAATCATAAACTGTACACAAATGAAAGAAAACCATTTAAAAAAATGTTAACATAGATGAGTTAAATTGAAAAAAAAAATTGAATCAATACATGTATTAATCTTTTTTTTTTATTTCACTAAATTGTATTTTGACATTTTGGCAATATTGTTTTTAGGGACTGTCATGCCAATAAACTCAGCTTTGAAATGAACTCAGTGAAGCCAAGTTATTTTATTTGGCTCAATTATTGTATGGGTTAGCATTCATATTACATCTTTGCTTTTAAACAAACTTTTTGTTGTCTCGTGGTATGCTCCTAATTATTTTCAATTGTCCAGTTCTTTCTATTAAGCCTTTCTCGGTAGGGACAGTCACTAAATCAGCAAGCAGAGTTGTGATGTCTCAGTTCTAACAGGGTAGTCTCATCAAAGTGCAATAACTGTGTGGCGCTTGCCAGAGCATATTTATGACTTGCAAGAAATGAACGGAATTCAATTTATTTTCATTCATAGGTTGGTTTTTATTCTGTGGGTGTCCTTTTCTGACTCCCAAATGAAGAGAATGGTGGGCTGATACAGTAAGTTCTTTCAGCAGCAAGTTGAAAATTCAGGTGAAAGAGGAAGAGAAAATCCGGAGGAGTTGGGTGAGTGAGGAAACTACAGTATGTTTTTATGCTGATGCTGATAAGCCTGTTTCCAAGTAACATTTTCCCATTAAGTTAGAGAGGCCTCTTTTAACATCAATAGCCCTAAAAAAAAATATATGTGCTAACATCTTGTTTTCACTGCCAAAGCTGTTTCCATTCAGAGAAGCCACATGTTCCACTCTCAGTTAATATACACAAAAGTTTACATTGTAAAAACATTCATGTTTCACATTTTTTGGGTTTGTGTCATTAACTAATGTGGTTTGGGGACTTGGATAATATTTACAACTGTTTCCCTTTTGGGGGCATTTTGTGGGATGTGTGGTGGGATGGTTCCAAAAAGAAAGTCCCTTGTTGGACTTCATGTTTGAAATAGGAGTAAAAAATAAAGACATGTGGAAGAAACAAAGTGAGTGCCACTGCTTCACCTTTACATACATCTGTTGAGGTTCCCTTTGGACATCTAAAGATGACTCCTGGCTGCCCTTTAGAGGTCCTGGTGCCTCCAACTCATAGGAGACCCCCATGTAGACACAAAACACAATGGAATTATATATCATCCGTTTTTTGGAGATGCTTCAGGATCCACCAGGAGAAGACTGGGGACATTACATGGAGAAGGAAGGAAGCTAGACTGACTTTGCCAATCAGGCTTAGCTTGGTATGCAAAGGGAAAATGTAAGATAACTGAATGTCATCAATCAGTGTATTCCAGGAGTTATTTGGAATGATAGAAATTACCATATAAATTGTATAGGTTTTTTCCCCCATACACAAAACTATCCCATTAAAGTTATATGGTAGCTGAGAAGGCATATTGAATGGAAATTATACATGGTGTAAACTTCTGATTTTTATTCTTTACTTGCATCTGTTTCACCTAGTTTCTACAGCATGTAAAGTGTCACAAGACTTTAGTATTGTACTTGCTACTTTCATTCGGGGGGGGGGGTAGGTCTAAATATGCTTCATACAGCCATCTACCATGACCAGCTGGGGGTGAGGGGAGGGAGACAAGGCAAATGTTATGCTGGGAAAGAGCGATATTAATAATAACCAATGATTAAATGCAGAGTGGTATATAAACAGGGTGAAAAGAGGCGAGGTCCATCATGGGACACCACCCCCACCCCCTAGAAGCCTAGAAAGCAGCATAAAAAGGGAGGGTTAAGGGTCACCTGATCCAGCCCTAACTATGATCTTTATCAAAAAGGAAAATGCATCATCCAACACACTGGATGATTTTGAGTTAGAGAATTAAAGAAAGTGTTACACTAACAAATTCTGATAACTTTGATCTTGGAAACATTGCACTAAAATTTAGAGAATGAAAAATGCATTAGAAATGATGTGCCTAGACATTTAAAAACAATCTGTTGAAAAGAGAGTCAAGGGTTCTGATTTATTTATTTGTTCATTTATTTATTTATGTATTATCCTTTAAAACCTCTGGATGCGTTGACAAGAGACAAGAGCGCCTTTTTTTTAATTCAATCATTATGTGGGTTTCCTATTAGAGAGAAAGCAGTAATATAAAATAAGTAATTTAACTGTAAAATTATTTATTATTTAGTCAGAGGAAAGCTTCAGTTCTACTGCATTTATTGTGCACCAGCTACTGTGTATTGAAGTTGTTTTCGTGGCAGAAAAAATAATAGGTTCTTCTAATCCATGTCATCTGTAGGCAAATGATTGGTCGTGCATTACTAAGTTATCACATTTCTGTTTATAGCTGCTAATTAACAGCTCAAAACAGACCATTCGCAGCCACTGCTAAGTAGCTGTAGCAGATGGTTAAATTTTGCTCATATAGAGTTTAAACTTGCATTTACAGCTATATCTATAATATCTATCTCTATATATATCTATATCTCTATATCTAGGCACAAGCCAGCATTGGCATATGAACACAGTGTGAAAGTGAGTGCTAATTACTACAATTTAACAGAATAATGTTCATCTGAATTGTAGAACTCTAAAAAAAAATTTAAAAAATACACAGAGCAAAAAAAGGCATGAAAAAAATGTGTGCAGTCCAAATGTTTACAAAACAAATGTCAACCACCTTGTTTTTCATATTTGCGTAATGGTGTAGTATTTGTAAGGGATTTCTGTCAAGAACCAGCTGTGTGGAGGCACAGAACGAGGAGGAACGCAGCCATGAGGGAGCACGCGACAAAGGACAAGGGGAGACCGAGACGATAAATACACACCAGATAATGAGGGGAGACAAAACAGGTGGGAGGACAGCTGAAACTAAACACAGATAATGAGACAAAGGAAGCAGAACTCAATACAGAGCACAAGTGACAAGAGACCATCAAAATAAAAACAGGAAATAACACTGAGACCAAGACTCAAACATACGAACTTGAGACAGAAGACAAACGAACATGAAAACGTGATTGGAGGGAATACAAAAAGGGGATTGACAAACCTGTCGTCAACTGAAGCATGCAAGGAACTAAAGGCACAGATAACAAGAAATTCATAAGCACAAGGAAAGCAAGAATAACACCATAAACAGAAGGCTGTGGAGTGTCTGAAAACCAAAAGGAAGTCACAAAACACAGAGTAAACCTTAAGATCTTGGGACAGGAGCCATTTCTATTTATATTCATTTATATAACTGATAGACAACTCATATGGGATTGAGAGGAGATGAAAGCTTGGATTATCACTTTCAAGGTAATTAGCAGACCTGTTCAGTCCTTATTGTCTCTTCTAAGGCAAACAATAAGGTAAATCATTGCAGATTGATGCGCATTAAGAGGTAGTGATGGTGGGCAATGCTGGAAGGAGATATTGTCACATTGTCCATAATTAACTGTAGTTTTGTTAACACCTCCTGTTAATTTGTTATTCTCAATAATGAGCTGTATTGAAAACTAGTGAATGCTTTCAGAGTGATTTATAACCATACTATAGTTCATTATTCAGACTGCAGCACATAAATCTAATTGACAAGTGGATGCGCATGTGTTCACTTTTTTAAGGACAGTTGTTACTCTGAATCTCGTGTTCTTGTCAGAGAGATCAGGAGTACGGTTTTAAACACATTTTTATCAAGTATAAATTCATTCAAGCCAGTGAGTTATCAGGCAAAAAAAAAAAAAAATAGACCATTACAATCAGGTCTTGTGATATACATGAGCATCAACGTTACTGGGATCAGCAATATTTTCTTCTGTGTATTTATAATCTATTAATTTTCTTATAAAAATCTTCAGAATCCACATATTTGAACTGGGCTTTTTTGGGGGGCTTTGAAATCCCCGAGATATTTTCAGTACAGCTGCTCAGCACCGTTCCTCCTGCCAAGTCCTTTTTCCTGTCACTCATGGATGACTCACTGGAATCCCTCCTGAACAATAGCTTATTAGGAACCAAATGATGGGCCATGTGTTCTGATTTGATTATATCTCCCTGACAAAAAAAAACAAAAAAGCAACACTGCACCCGGCTGGCCCTGAAGTAAACAATGTAATGCATCGATTGCCCGTGGTGGGACTGTTGCCCTTTTTTTTTTTTTTCCTTCCCATTTTTCCCCCCTGCTGCCTTCTGGTGTCAATATTTATCTAGCTTCTCTAAAGCCATATCTCACTAGAATTGTTGTTATTTATTTGTATGAAATGTGAAATTATAAAGGGTGGTTTACCAGAAGCTTTGAGCAAATCCCTTCAGGGATGTTAATAATTTCTAAACAAAAGAAAAAGGTTTGTTTATTGTGGTTTTCAGCATGTGCATGATGTGCATGCATTTTTTATGAAATGCAAGGCCTTTTGAAAGACTTGTTGCACTTAAGACGAGCCTAATTTGTGATGCACCTGATGGCTCAATTATTTCTCAGGATCAAGTGCTAATTTCTTGTTTACCTTTTTTTCTTATCTGAAATCTAGAATATAGTTACGTGTAATAATTTAAATGCATTGTTTACTAATGAGGGAGAGTGGCAAGAGCTAATCAAAATAGACTTATCTTGACCAAAACTTAAGAGTTGGGGTTTTAAAAAAAAAAGACATAAACACTAGTATGTCTGAATGTGTGAAGGAATGTGTAGACTGAATCAACCAGCTGTGGAAATTATTACAAGCCTATTTTTTTTTTATCTTAAACTGAATGAGTGCAAAAACCAAAAAGTTGGAGGGCTACTTTATTTAGGAGTGACTGTTTCTTCGATAGTAGGCAACATGCCGTGAAATAATGCATTGGCCCATAAGGCTGTATTGTCCCTATAAATGCATAGCTGTTAGATTATTTATGGAATCTCCAATTTGTGCTTGTGTGTTCAGCATGTGCATCAGTTGCAGGCTATTGGCAGTCATTGCTTCTATCTGCAGCCTACTGTGAAATCATTGTCCTTTTCTGACTCAGACAAGGGGTTTCAAGCTAATCTGACTTGTTTTCTCATTACCTTCCTCAACCCCTCCACTCCTTTCCTCTTCCTGCTCATCGTCTGTTGCCTAGTATTTGCCTCATTTTACGCTCATCCTTTCTTCTCGTTTGCCATGTCTCCCAGTCTTTCACAACCTCTCTTGTTCTCCTCCTCTCCCCCTTTTCTTTTTGTCTCCTTCTCAAGCCCATCAAAGTCCACGGTGGTGCTGCACACTGCTAACTAGGCTGCCTCCAAGCCCACAGGTACGTCCCCCTCCCCCTCCGCTTCCTCTCCCTCCTCCACTTCATGCTCTATTTTTAACTCCACTATCCAAGATCTTTTCTCGCGATTCTCATCCTCCAACCCTAACTCGCATCTCTGTCAGCACCTCTCTTTCATTCTAGCCAAGTGGTAGGAATCTGTAGACAATTATCTGTTTATTTAAGCCCTTGCCTTTATTCTAAAGCGTTCCCTCAACTTCACTTTGACCTATAAGAACTGAGTGGTGTGTTAGGTTTTCATAACAGCATCAGATGTTTTCAGCTGCTGAGCGCCTGTTCTCTCCTTTTGGTGTTTCCAGATGGAGGATTTAAGAGAGAGGGAGGTTACATCAAGGTCATTATCAGGAATCAATAATGCAGAAACCGTGCTGACTGAAAATACTGGCTAAAGCTCATGTGTTTTTCAGAGGATGCATTCATTCATGTCTTAAATGGTTTGCTTTGTTAAGCTGCCACCTTGCCTGAGAGCCTGGCAGTCATCTGAGCAGCCCCCTCCCACCACCACCACCACAAAGTGAAAACCCAGTGCACTTGTTGGACTGGAGCTGAAGTCCGGGGGCCTCGTTAGAGTCCCTCCTCAGGCTCGGGTAATTTAAAACCAGTCACTGGGTTTTCCTAGTGCATCTTCTCATGACAACACCAGCTAACAGCACACAACTTCCACCAGTGGATTAATACTGCATTTTTCAAATTCTCTGGTGTTTGGAAGGATGAAGGATGTTAATTTTATTATACACAGTTTGAGTGGGAATGTAGTGCTCCCACACTGGTGTTAAAGAATAGCTTTAAATGGAGGGATATGAGAGGTTTTTGCACCACTAGCAAGACTCTGTCTTTAATGAATTTTTGAGTCTCATTTTATAGGCTTCTCTCAATAATTTATTCTAAGAAAAAGAGCCGCTTTGTGTAAAAATAGGTCAGATGATTGGTATTATAAAGGATCTCTGCATTTCCTCTGCAAACAAAAGCTTTACATTTCAAGGCGGCGCAGGTGTTTTGATTCGTGTCTTTGTTCCAGTGGCTGGAAACTGTATTGAGCGTTGTTGGTAAGTAATTTAACAGTGATTTTTGCTTAAAGTATTTATTTATTGCTGCCCTTAGGCTTGTGAGGCTTAATGGAGTACTACAAACAAAAATATTCTGCTTTTGTTATGATTTTCTTTCTTTTTTTTTCTTATGAATTAGATTGGCTCCCATGGTTACACTGGTCGTTTGATGTGAAGCATTTAATACGATCCTGGTCAAGGTTGTCTTTGATACAAAAGGGAGGAGGGACAGAGAGATAAAAAGTATGGAAAGCTAGACTTTTTTTCTATTGGCAAGCACAATTTGTTTAATGATGACCTCTCTAGAACAGATTACACTTTAAATACCTTCCGACTTAAAAGACAAATTTCCATTTTCTCTTCTTTGATACAGACAATTGAGAAGCCTGGCTATGTCTGAAGTAAACGACATTTTGTCAGCTTTAACTACACGGTCCGGCTCAATAATGATCCCCGTCTGTGTTCCCAGACATGGCATTTAGGACTAAGGACAGTGCTGCCTTGCAGCATTCTTGTCTGATTTCCCCATGCAGAACCAGGTAGACAGCTATAAGAGAATCCATTTGTCAAACCCACAGTCTTTCACGGCTATAGACAGCTGCTGTCAAATGGAGGCTTTTGAGTTATTATGTGCCTTAGCAAAAGAAACATGCAGGCTGATTTTTAAAGACAAGTTTCAAATGAATTTTACACACATAGGCACTCAAAAACACACACATGCATTAACTAAACTTCTCCCCTCTTGCCTCCTGTCATGGCAACACTCTCTTTAAGCACTCAGTCTTTGCCTGTCAAGGAGACACACTCTGCTGCAGATGCAAGAGGCCAAGCAGTGGCAGGTTGAAATAAAGTAGACCATAACACTGCCAAATTTGTGATGGTCTGTGCAGCACATAGTCTAGGTTTTGAACGACTGGCAATCATTTCAGTGCACTCCCATACTCCAGCACAGTGTTTACACCTCTATCAACTTTCAACCTTTAACTTACTGTGACGGCCCTCTGCCTTGGATGAGTCTGCTCTCTGTTTCCCCCTGTTTGTCTCTCTGTGTTGGCTTGCAGGTTCCTGGTAGGTGGAGTTAATCAGTGCAACTGCGAGCGCCTGGCCAGTCTCCCTGGAGCATTTAAGAGCTGGCTGTCTTAGTCTCTCCTCTCTCATCCACCCAGCACCGTTCTATTTGTTTGGCTGGCTTTGCCCTGGTTATTTTAGGTTTTACATTATACAGCACCATGCACCTTGCATTTAAATGCTCATCCAAATGCTGATGCATGAACACACCTTATGAATCTTTTAGTTTGGCGTTCCCTTAATCAACAGGATATAAAGTGAATGAAAATACTTTCAGTGATTTTTGACTTCTTTTGGTCTTGGATAGTGATATTTCAGGTGAAAGAAAGACATTGGGTAACTGCATTAACATGATGTTTGAGCCACAGCAGTCCAGTCTCATCATTCTGCTCTACTTTTGAGTTCCCCCTCTCTGCTCTCCCCATTTTTCCTCTGATGTCTGTTTCTCACTCGTGCTCCTTTTCATTCTCATTTTTTGGGCACCGACAAAATCATAAATAGATTATTATTAAAACTACATTTTAAAAAAAAAAAAAAAATTATTTATTAATTTTTTAACTTTACTTGTGTGTTTCTCTTCCACTTTATTTACTTTCCCTCCATTTCCTCTTTTCTCATCTGTCCTCCCTCTTCTAGTGTATGCCTTCTGACAGCCAAGGTATCCTGCAGCCTGCCTTGGCCAGGTATAGCACTAGATGAAAGGTCTGTAGCTAGAGCTCTCTTTCAAAGATGCCTTCTGCTGCATCCCTGCTCTCCATGGACACTGAGTTGTTCCTGCCAGGCAGATGGAAAGAAAGAGGGCAAGGAAAGGGAGGAAGGAGGGAAGGGAGGAAAGAAAGAAAGAAGATAAAAACAGTGAAGAGGTGGTTAATAGAGAGAAATGGTAGACAGTAGAGAGAGTAGAATCCTCAGACTTGCCTGTGTTTCAGATCTGGAAGCTCTACCTTGCTTCTTTATCAAAGAAGCTTGACATGCAGGTGAGTACAGCTAGAGGAAGTGCTGTGCCCCTTCTTTCACTCTGTCTCCAGTTTGAAGCTCCTGCTATATATCTTCACTCAGTCTGGACGCTGCCGCAGGACATGAAGTTCTCTTGTTGTTTTGTTTGTTTTTTTTTCCTGACATATTTTTCATCACCTGATGTTTTGGAGCCACACCAAAGTCTGAGTTCAGTACAAGAAGTTACATCTTGTACCCTAAACAAAGTTTAAGTATCTTGATCAAATTTACTGCTTCGAGATTTCTGTCCTTATGATGAGTTTGGAGTTTGTTTCATGAGTTTGCTACAGAGTAAGCAAGCAGCTCTTACTCACATGGAAACCAAGGATGCAGTGGAGTCTAAATGCACATAGACATATGCACATAGACATATGCACATAGGCATGTAGAAATATCAGCTAATGTGGATTGCCTGAATCTATCACCAGTTTTTCTTTTTTGGGGGGGGGGTATTTCATGTATTTATTTAGCTGTCTGCGTCCTTAAGAACTTATTTGCATAAATAACTTGCAAAGTGAAATTAAAAGCCCGGACTCACTGGAAAGTTTTTTTATTTATTTATTTTTTTTAAAGAAAGACAGACTGCTTTGCCACGCAGGGAATATGTCTTATCAGTGCTCTGTTGTGTCACCATTTTATTCTGCTCAAGACAGTCTGAAGGCTCAGCAGCATCGAAACACATTTGCAAGTTCAAACATACATTTATTAGCTTCTGTCAGAAAACTCACTGTCTCTAAATAATTGAAACTTTAAGTGTACTATATATTTGGTTTGGTTGACAGAATGCGAATCATTTATGTCACTGATATAACCGTCCTTAAAGACAATCTCCTGTGTGATCATAGGAAAGGCAAGCTGGTTCTATGGTTCACCTACATAAATCTTATCTGAACACAAATAGATGATGCTTTGTGGGCTCGGGCTGAGAGATTTAGCCTCTGGAAGCTGCAATGACAAGAGATACTAAAGCAAGGCAGTTCGGGCAGTAAAACAACTGACAGTTGGTTATTACGAAAGACACAGGTGGGCCAAAAATCAATCATGCCAAGACTGTCCCAAATGTTGACAGATGCCTGACATCTGTTTTAATGAAGAGCTGTGCTGGTCCACTGAGTGAAGAAGGGATGAGGGTAGGGGGTAAAAGGGAAAAGAGAAGTGTGTGTGTGTGTGTGTGGGGGGGGGGTCTTGGCGTGACTTGGATGATGAGGTGTGAAGACAAAAAAGGATCAGAAAATCAGCAGGAAAGAAAATGGTTGAATAAGTGGAAAAGTTGAGGATGGTATCAGCATTTCAAAGAAAGGAGGGAGAAAAGGAGAGGAAAAGGAAAGGGAAGCTATTTAAGGGCAGGCCAGATGAACAAAGAAATTTTTGCCCACACCTGAAATTAACTTGTCATTTGATGTGACTGGAATTACTGTAGCAGCACTTTGCCACGCTGCACGCAGTTTAAGAGCAGGTCGGACTCTGTTTTGACAACACCTTTATAGGCTATTTCATGGTGTCTGCTCTAACAGAATGAGGAAGTTTTTCAAGTGTGAAATGCCACTAGGTTACTGGCCCACGTTCAATAACTCAGAGCACTTGATTATTTATTTATTTTTAATCAATTTCCTATTCATTTATAAGTATATATATATGCCAAAGTGAACTTTCTGTTCTGGGAGAGTGTCTGAGTTGTAAATGCAGTATTAAAGGTCCAGTGAAATTAAATTTGAACGGGCTCTGTTCCTATAAAGGTTTCTAGTAATTTTACTGAAAAATAACAGTGTGTGGGATATGGCCCTCTTAACACATAATGCCCATTTAATTTTAATACTGATGCTGCCGTTTAAGTTCAGCAAGAAAAAAAAAAGCAAAGAATCTATCAGAGAGGGAGTTCTTTTTTTTTCTTGGTTGCTACAGAAGATGCAAATAATTTGTTGATTTCAGCTCACATAACTAAACAAAGCACCCCAATCAAACCACACACACACACACACACACACACACACACACACACACACACACAAACACACACGGTTTACGGTTTCACACACAGCTGGTATTTCTTTTAAAAGTAACAAGGTAATTTGCTGCTGAACTAAGAAATATGCAATATAGAAAGTGAGTACAACATGTGATAAGTGTGGAATGTGAATAAGAAATCTACTACTGCACCACTGCAGCTGCATTTTACACTTTTTACTGTTTAACCCTTGTGTTGTCTTGTGGGTCAAAAGTGACCCACTACCATGTTTAGTTGTAGAACAAATACCTTAAACTATCTTTTTCCAACTTGAAATTTTATGATTTTTCCTAAAGTGACCCCATCATTAGAAAAAGTGATACTTTGTTTTTGTTTATGTTTCCATGTGGGCTGTACACCACTAGGGTACAAAGATTGTGAATTATAAAAGCATTTAAACACCGGAAAAAAGTTCAAAGGCCACACACAAATAATTATTACAATAATTAACACACACACACACACACATCAAAAAAACTGGAACTTGCATTTGACCTGCACCTGCAGTCTTGATCTGCAGCTAACGCCTCAAATCACACAAGCTCCCAAACAAAACATTACATTATAAAAACAAATTCAGTATAGAGGATATAAAGGTACCCTGAATCAAAGTACCCCAAGTTGGCTCCTTGCTGAAGCCACGTAGACGTTTCACTGCCCAACAGGTCCTGATGAGATATTTTCAGGAGCTCAGGAGAAATAAGAGGATGAAGATGTATCTGAAGACGAAGATGGGGAGGAATGCAACCCAGAGGATGATGCATCTTCAGATGAAGAAGAAGAGGAAATCCCTCAAGCTGACATGGAGACATTTTTGTCAAAGAATGGAAAAATTGCATGGTCCTCATCAAATTCAGACAGCAACCAGGGAAGAACAGCAGCATCAACCCTCATAAGGATGACTCCAGGTCCAACAAGGTATTCCGCTGCCCGTGTCCAGGATATTTTTTCCACCTTTCTCCTGTTCATCACACCAGCCGTCGAAAAAAATCATCCTGGAGAATACAATTTTGGAGGGCTTCCGGAATTACGGAGAAAACTGCAAAAAATATGGATGAGATTGACCTGCGTGGCTACATTAGAATTAGAAAGAATTTATTGTCGTTATACGTCAAGACATACAATGAAATTGCGTACATAGGGCTTTTGATATTAGCAGGTGTATATAGGTCCCGTGGCGAGGCTACATATAGTCTCTGGGATGCAGAGAGTGGAAGGGCAATTTTTTGTGCCACAATGTCGCTGAAAATCTTTCACACTTTCTCAAAAATGCAGAGATTTGACAGCCGTGAGTCAAGACCAGCAAGGCGTGTGACGGACAAACTGGCAGCCATCAGAGCCATCAATATAATTAATTCTGAAGTAATTACTTTACATTTATATAATAGCAGTAATAAACCTTTACTGTGTAACAGAAAACTGTTATGACAGTTGGTTTGTGGTTAAAAAAAAAGTGTAATACTGTTTACTGGTGATTGACTTTTTATATTGTGGAACAAAAAATACATTATAAAAAATGAATTAATAGATAAATAAGTTGTTTCATCATGCAAAAAAGATTTTGGATTTAAAATTCAATTAAGCTGCTTTATTTGAGGGCTTTGGTAGGGCGGGTTATTTTTGACCCATAGGACAAGGGGAGTAAACAGAATGTTAAGGTCGCACAAGGGTTAATG